>CAUYPK010039376.1:0-10498 GCA_963574355.1 Loris lydekkerianus | reverse complement strand
CGCCTCCCAAGTAGGTGGGACAACAGGCGCCCGCCACAACGCCTGGCTATTTTTTGGTTGCAGCCATCATTGTTGTTTGGCAGGCCCAGGCTGGTTTTGAACCCGCCAGCTCAGGTGTATGTGACTGGCGCCTTAGCCGCTTGAGCCATAGGCGCTGAGCCAATAGCCAGTCATTTTCAAGCTGAAGTCAGAATAAGCAGAAGCAGTAATGATAAAATGGTGATGATGAATTCACAGGCCCCACACTGGCTGGATGTGTATCTCACAGCTACTCACATCCTCCACAACTCTCAAAATCCACTTCCTCTTACTATTTGTGTTTTTGCGACATTTTTGTTCTGAGTTTTACAGACCTTTAACATGTTGGCCATATGTTAAACAGCAAGATCTACTGCTAGAGTATACAATGTACAAGTAAGCAGATGCTAGGTATGGTAAAGAATTTGAACATTTGTTACAGCAAAGGGATTTTAGGTGTGATGTAAGAAAGAATTCCCTAAATGAAACATCAAAGATGTGTGGAAACTCCTTTGGTGGAAGCCTTTAAAAACAGCTCATTTTCTCTTTCTGGCAGGTTATATTTTCTTAAGGTAAGGAATTTTCAATATCCCTTCCAAAGTTATAAGATTGTATTTTTCAGTACTCAAATAAAATCTTCTTCTAAAATTTATTCTTATTTACACAGAACTCTCAGAGACTTAGAAACTAAGGAAAATAAGGGTGCCAAAAAGCAAATTATTCCCCCCCAAAAGGAAACCAGAAACACAAGATCTAGGTACAGACAAAAATGACAGTAGGAAGCCCCTCTCTACCAACATAAAACTGAGACACATAAATAAGAAAAAATAAAGAGCTTTGATGAAGGAGACAGTATTGTAAAGTACACTTAAAATCACAAGTCTGATGACTACTGAAAAAGGCATAAATTATGTCTTACACTGCAGTTATATACAGACAAAACTTAGTCTAATATCTCATGTTAGAGAATGAATATTATGAAGTTTATAGACTGTGACATGGGACACTTTCACAGTGGTTTCTCTGTACTTCACTTTTCACCCTGTCCTTCTACATTCCCCGCAATACCCCACGAAGAAATGGTCCTGACACCACATGCTCTTTTCAAGCTTTCTCTCTTCCCCCTTTTAGATCCCTTACCTCTGCTTCACTTTTACCCGTGCCTATACCTTATGCCTCCAGTGACAATCTTTAAGCACTACAGAGCCAATAAATGGATAAAACTGTGCCAACCATTGTCTTAGCTCATTTCCCCAGCCACATTATTCTCTCCACGTTTCTGCTTATCTGCAAATCACTACACATACATTGACTTGTGTATAAAACACAGCCACTCACAGCTTCAACACAAGCTATACTACTACATTTTCTTTCTTTCTGAACATCAAAAAGATACACCACTCTTTAGGAGCAGATTCCCTTTGTTGGAATTTTGAATGAACTAGAGACATAAGTGAAAAGAATTTGCTCTAGAAATAAAAAAGAAAGAAAAGAAAAGGATTTGCTCAGTGTCACACTTATGTATGGAAGTAAATATTATAAAACTACTCCACCTAGTGGACTCTCAATCTACTGTGAAAATGTTCCATTTTTTTCTAAAAGCAAAGTTCTGTAAACAAATCTCTACCACTCACTTTCCCTAATGCCTAATCATAGGTCTGTACCTCCTAGGTCAGAATTTTTTTTTTTTTTTTTTTGGTGTATTCTAAGGGGTTGAGGGTAAGTTATTAGTAGAAAACTTGAAGTTTCTAACTTGGAAAAAAAAAAGCGATTAAGACAAAGATGTACTTTTTTGAAAGATAAAGGAACGATATATGCCAAGAAAATCTTTATGCGTTTTCTCTTAGCTTTAAAATTATTACTCTGTGAAAAGGATCTTTCAAAAGGATTTTCTAACACAGCAATTATACAAAGACTTCATTTTTCCTGCATGTCAAAGAACACAGTGCCTTCCTCAGAAAGAATGCAGCTCTCATAAGAAAGATAAAATTTAAAAAATAAGAAAAATTTTTGCCATACCAATATGGAATTACTTTTTCTGGAGTTTAAGTAATATTTTCTAAAAATTGAGAATGATAGAAATTTAGAAAGTAAATATATTTTCAGAATAGGTTTTTAAAAAAACACTAGTGGAGAGAATATTAGTGTATTTTTGAGGAATCTATCAAATGTAGCAAAACAGCAGTATTTCCCATATCTTCTAATAGTAAAATAAAGAGGGCAGCTCAAAAAGTATACAGCCATGTACTATGAAAAGTATTAACAATGGCTGAATATTCTCTGGACAGCCCTCTTATATATAAAAAAAAACAAAAACGCATGAACACTTCAGACTATGTTAAAGAGCAAGAACTTGAGAAACGAGACATGGAAGAACCTCAGAAGAACCCAGCAAGTACCAAAAGATAATTTAAAAGCATTTATTAATAAAGCAACATCACAGGTCCAAACCAACTTCATCCAGAAGTGCCATCCTCACCCATTTTCTTGATTTGATTTAAACACTTATAAATTTCACAAATCTGTAACCTTATTTATGCACTCAATAGATTTTTCCCACTCCTCTTCCAAAACACTTCTGACCACTACCGTAGCATACCTTTAGCCTGCCCTCTAGAAGCTAGATCTAGACTCTCCATCCCCTCCACCCCCACCTGCCTGCACACAAAGAATCACCAATAAGCACATTAAACAATTTGCCAAGTCAATCCTTTATTCAGAAGGACAGAACTGCCTCCAAGTTCCACTTACAGTTTTGAAATTTGACAAGCTTTAAACTGTGCCACCAAGCACTGAGGCAAACACTGCTAAATGCCTAGTCTCCCTCTCTTCTTAGCAATTTCACTTGGGAGTGGTTCCATCAACTTCTCTGCTATGAGGGTGGTCAAGCAACCCACTTTTAGCCAGTGAGATCCATATGAGAATCTCTTGGTTGGAGTTAAAAGCAAATCTACTGTTCTCCCAATGAGAGGTTACATGTGCCTTTCACCTTTTTCTCTTCTTTCTGCTTAGAACGTCGGCTTAATATCTGCACAACCAGGAACCTTCTGGCAAGATGAAAACCACCTACTGAGCTTATACCCGATAATACTGTCAAAGAGCAACTGCAGCCCTGGATTATTCTAACTTGAGAAAAAGAGGCTTCTCTGTGCTAAGCCACAGTAGTAAAGTTGCTATTCCATTTCCTGGAGTAGGAGCCTAACTGATGCAAGCACCACTGCACCCAGCCATCCTCTTTCATCTGGATACTTTCAATGTTCAGACAGGCATATTTCGATTTAAAAAGTCTCACCCTAAAAGGGTTGGCTTTTTTTTTTTTGAGACAGAGTCTCAACTTGTCGCCCTGGATAGAGTACTATGGCATCATAGCTAACAGCAACCTCCAACTCTTGGGCTCAAGCGATCCTTTTGCTTCAGTCTTTCTATTTTTAGTAGAGACATGGTCTTGCTTTTTACTCAGCCCTCAAACTCATGAGCTCAAGCTATCCACCTCGGCCTCCCGGAGTGCTAGGATTATAGGCATGAGCCACTGCACCCGGCCAAGGTTGGCAATTTCTTATAAAATTAAACGTATAACTTCCATATAGCCTACCAGTGCCACTCCCAGGTATTTATCCAAAAAAATGAAAAATACATATTCAGAACAAAACCCTATACATGAATGTTTGTGAAGACTTTATAAAGGCAGAACACTAGAAACAACCCTCAATTGGGAAATGGAGAAACAAAATTCAGCCATAAAAAGCAAACAAGTGCTATATGCAATGACATGGATGAATATCAAATGCCTTATGACAAGTGAAAGAGTCAGACTTAAAAAGCCACAGACTGCATGACTCCATTCATGTGATATTCTGCAAAAGAATGAATATAGGAATAGAAAACAGACTAGTAATTACTAGGGGGTTGAGGGGAAGCTGAAGTGCATAAGGGAATTTGGGGGCTTGATGAAACATTGTTCTGTATCTTGATTATGGTGGTATTTATAGGATTGTATATATTTATCAGAACTATCCATTAGAAGGGGTAAATTTTACTATATGTATAATATACCTTAAAAAAAATGGGGAGGGGATATTTCACTTCTTACAGGAAGGCTTATAAAACAAATTGATGACCCTGCCCTCCAAAGATTCCAAACACCCCTTTACTATAAATATGTTAACATTATCCCTACATGGCTAAAATTATCAGACGCCTGTGGTCTTATGGTCACCTCATGTACATTTAGCCTACATCTCACACTACAGCGAGAGTCTTAATGGCAAAAGTTCACTCTTCTCTTTTTTTGAGATAGCAGCCATATTTAGCAAAATCTTTGCCTTTTCAAATACAGAGTGCTTACCACTAATTTTCAAGCTAAACTATTGCCAATAAGGTATTCAAAAGGTATCATTATGTCCGCTAATGTATATTCAAAGGCTGCTAAGATTATTTGCTAATATTAGAAAATTAAACTAGTCTTCTATCAAAGACTTTCTACAAATACACACTACCTAAACTAGTTTTCATCTTCAAATATTAACATACTTCAAGTTCCTCTAGCTAGTGCTAATTTTCCCTTTAATCACTTGTTGCACAGAACCACAAGGGGGCATAGTTCACATTGCTAGAGGGAAAAGCTAATTTTAGAAGTAAAGCATTCAAACAGATCAATGTGGTTTATCTTGATGATGGTCTACCCTATGTGGTAAGAATCTGATATTCAAAACCATAGCAGTTTAAGTATTATTATGTACACTCCTGATTTCCAGCCTTAATTATTAGCATCATGCACTAACCAACTGAGTTAACTGGCCAATTTCCAGCCATAATTAATAATCAGATCAACACACTTCTAACCAATTTCTCTAAAAACAAAGGTACAGTTCAAAACGTGACTTCAAAACATACGTTTCAGCAAGATTTCTCCAACTACTTACTTATGTGGAACAAAACAAAATTATATCCATAATAAAAATATTTTAAAACCCCATTTATGTATATTAGCATTTACAAGCATCCCCTATACCTGTATCTTTGGCCCATGGCATATAAACAACCATATAAAAGAGGGCTGTTACATTTCTAAAGCTTACACTTAATTCAAAAATAAAAGATACAATTGTAAAGAAGTTCACACAGGGCCATAATAAAGGAGCTGATCCTAATGAGACAGAGTGGGGATATAGCATTCAAAGAAAGGCAAGACATTCCTCTAGGGTGATGAAGAACAATATCCCCAAAGGGGCAGGATTTTAGCTGGGTTAAGGAGCAATGAGCAGAACTTCAAAGATAGAGATAGTCAGATTTTCAAGATGCAACAGCAAGAGCAAAACTATGAGGGCAAAAAGTTCACAAATCCTCTATAAGATATGATAAATAACAAGTCTCCGTGAGATAAAAAGCTCCCATAAGCAAATAGTGTGGAAATAACCAGAAAAGGTTAAGTTAAACCTAAATTATAGAATCCTGACTGCCAGCTCTAAGGAGTTTTTTTTTTTAATTTTTGAGATCGTCTCACTATGTTGCCATCGGTAGAGTGCCATGATGTCACAGCTCATAGCAACCTCAATCTCTTGGGTTTAAGTGATCCTCTTGCCTCTGTCTCCCAAGGACCTGGGACTACAGGCACCCACCACAATGCCCAGCTATTTTTTTGTTGCAGTTGTCATTGTTGTTTGGCAGGCCCGGGCTGGGATCAAATCAGCCATCCCCAGTGTATATGTCTGGCACCCTAGCTGCTGAGCTGCAGGCACCAAGCCAACTCTAAGGAGTTTTCTTTTCATTGGCATTTTAGCTGATTAAAATAAAATCAGTTGGCTCAGCACCTGTAGCTCAAGTGGCTAAGGCACCAGCCACATACACTAGTGGTGGCGGATTCAAATCCAGCCCAGGCTTGCCAAACAACAATGACAACTACAACCAAAAAAAGAAATAGCCAGGCATTGTGGCGGGTACCTGTAGTCCCAGCTACTTGGGAGGCTGAGCCAAGAGAATCACTTAAGCCCAGGAGTTGGAGGTTGCTATGAGCTGTAATGCCACAGCTCTTTACCCAGGGCGAAAGCTTGAGGCTCTGTCTCAAAAAATAAAATATTAAAAATTAAAAAATTAAATCAGGTTAATCAACTATTAAATTTTATACTACACAATTACCTATACAACTAAGAAACATAGGTATATTGAACATCTAATTTTGCACTACAAAAGAATAAATACAAAAAAATCCTACTCAGTAGTCAAGTCAGTTCCTCAAGTCAGATAGCACTTCTGAGTATTCACCCACAAAGTACATTTCAATTTTTTAAAAAAGTATGCCAGAGCAAGAGCAAGACCCCATATCCAAAAAAAACCGAGAAATAGCCTGAGTTGTGGCAGGGGCCTGTCATCCCAGTTACTTGGGAGGCTAAGGCAAGAGAATCACTTGAACCAAGATTTGAGGTTGCTGTGAGGTTGAAGTGCTATGGTTGTGATGCCATAGCACTTCAACCCAAGGAGATTGAGTGAGAGACTCTGTCTCAAAAAAAAGTATGGGGGGTGAGAAGACTCCAGGCATCTCTGGCTGGTGGGATCTGCCCAGAAACATCCCTTTGGGGACACAGGGAATCAGTGAGAGACTTCTGGACCCCATGAGGACAAAAGCAGTGGTTCCATGCATTCGTTCAGTCTAATCCCACCGGCAGCAGTAGGTACAGCAGCAGTGAGACTGCTGGAAAGGCAAACTGGAAAGGCCTTACCTGTGAGTTGTTTGGTTTTTTTTGGACTTGGCATTCAGTTGAATTACCTTGGGAGAACTTGGGCAAGAGTGTGGAGGAATTTAAGCATTGTCTAGGGCCCCAAACTGAGCCACTAAGCCAGATGGAGCTAATAGTGTTCGGATGTGGGCTGTGCAGAGCCATTGTGGGAGAACTGCCCTGGCAAGGTCTGCCCTCAGGGTCACAGAGCAAGGATCGGGCATGAGACGTTGGGCAAGTAATCTAGTGACTGAGAAGCCTAAACGTAGTGACTGAGATGCCTTACAGCCTTGGCCCTCAGGGGCTTGAGTGAGACTGGTTTTGGCACAATGGGTAAGCGGACAGCCATATCAGGAGTGCTCCCAGTGACAAGTGCTTTCCTGGGAATGCTTCTGGTTAGCCAAGGTTAGCAGTTTAAAGTGCCTTTTAAGTGGGCTGAGGAGAGATTTAGGCTCTCCACCCTGCGGGGTTTGAGAAATCAGCAGAGGCCTCTAGTCTCCATCTCGTACAGGCGTATCAGGATTGTGATTAACATCTCATACCTCAGAAGATCACCTGTTGCCCAGACAATATTCAGCAAGACATATATACTGCTTTGTGGTCTTTTTTGTCTTTTTTTTTTCTTTTGTAGAGACAGAGTCTCACTCTATCACTCTTGGTAGAGTGCTGTGGCGTCACACAGTTCACAGCAACCTTCAGCGCATAGGCTTAGGCGATTCTCTTGCCTCAGCCTCCTGAGTAGCTGGGACTACAGGTGCCCACCACAACACCCAGCTATTATTTTGTTGTAGTTTGGCTGGGGCTGGGTTTGAACCCGCCACCCTTGGTATATGGGGCTGGCGCCCTACCCACTGAACTACAGGTGCCACCCATTTTTGTTTCTTTTTAATTTCAACATTTTCCCAATTGATTTTTCTTTCTTCATTTTTATAGTTTAAATATATTTTTTTAATGATTAGAACTTCATTTTTGCTAGTGTTTATACTCCTATTATTTGGTTTTTCCCGCAATTTTATCCCGTAAGGTTTTCTGATTGCTTGTTTTGGTTGGATATAGCATTTTTGTCTTTCCTCTCTACTTGGTGGAGGTGCGGTACTGTGTTCAAACAGGCTGGTAAAGAGCTGCTGACCTCAAGGGAACCACCCAATCTGGCACCACCAGAGGTTGGGGGTTTTTAAGGTTGGGTCAAAGTACCCTGCTGTACACCTATATTGCTTCTGTTTCCCTCTTTCTGTGCCTCTATTCTTTTTGTCAATATTCCCTTTACCCACACCCTCTCCTTTGTCTTTTTTCTTTTCTTTTCTTTCTTTCTTTTCCCCTTCTTGATCATCAATCTTCTCATGCTTCTGGTCCTGTACCAAAAGGACTCATCGAAACCCTAGTCCAGAGGCACGGCAACTTAAAGGGCAAGAAGTGAAAGAAAAATTAGGGCAAGGAAACAGATAAAAGAAATCACTCATGAGGAAGAATCAGCAGAAAAATCCTGGCAAATGAAAAACCAGTCCAGAACAATCCCCGTCCCCTCTCCCCCAAAGGACTGTGAGGTAGCTACTGCAGAGGATTCCACTTATAAAGAAATGTTAGGAATGACAGAAAGGGAACTGAGAATACACATGATGAAAACAATGAAGGAAATGATGGAAACAATGAAAGAAACCACTGATAAATTGGAAAATAACCAAAAGGAAATCCAAAAACAGAATCAAATAAGAGATGAAGGATATGAAGAATATAGAAAGCATACAGCAGAGCTGAAGGAACTGAAGCAGACAATTAGGGAACTTAAAGCTGCAATAGAAAGTATCAACAACAGATTAGACCATGCAAAAGAAAGAATCTCAGAGGTAGAGGGCAAAGCTCTTGAGATATAACCCAGATAGTTAAAGAGGCAGAAAAGAAGAGAGAGAAAGCAGAACATTCACTGACAGAATTATGGGACTTTTGAAGCATTCAAACATACAAGTCATAGGAATCCCAGAAGGGGAAGAAGAATGCCCTAGGGAAATGGAACCCATACTAGAGAATATTATAAACGAAAATTTCCCAAATATCACCAAAGATTCTGACACACTCCTTTCAGAGGGATATAGACCCCAGGTCACATCAACTCTAACTGAGGTTCTCCAAGACACATTGTGATGAACCTGTCCAAAGTCAAGGCAAAAAAAAAAGAGTCCTCAAGCTGCCAGAAGTAAGTGCCAATTGACCTACAGGGGCAAATCCATCAGGGTGACTGCAGACTTCCCTAATGAAACTTTTCAAGCAAGAAGACAATGGTCATCTACCTTTAATCTACTTTACCAGAACAATTACCAGCCCAGAATTCTATATCCTGTAAAGCTAAGCTTTAAAATTGATGGAGAAATCATATCATTTACTGATATGCAAACATTGAGGAAATTTGCCACAATAAGACCAGATCTAGAGGAAATACTTCAACCTGTTCTACACACTGTCCATTACAATGGATCAACAGCAAAGAAAGAACTCAGAAATTAAAGAACAGAACCTAACTTCCACACTGATGCAAATGATAAAACTAAACAATGTACTCTCACAAAATAAGATGAATTGAACACTACCACACTTATCAATTATCTCAATAAATGTTAATGGCTTGAATTCCCCACTACAGAGGCACAGATTGGCTGACTGGATTAAAAAACACAAGCCATCCATTTGCTGTCTGTAGGAAACATACCTAGCTTCAAAAGACAAATTAAAACTCCAAGTGAAGGGCTGGAAGATAATTATTCAGGCAAATGGAATTCAGAAGAAAAGTGGAGTTGCAATTTTATTTTCAGATAATGTGGATTTAAAGCAACTAAAGTCAAAAAAGACAAAGATGGTCACTTTATATTGGTCAAGGGAAAAATATAACAAGAAGATATTTTAATTCTAAATATGTATGTACCCAATTTAAATGCTCCCAGATTCTTGAAACAGACCTTACTCAGTCTGAGCAATATGATATCTGATAATACCATAATAACAGGGGACTTTAACATTCCTCTTACAGAGCTGGACAGATCTCTAAACAGAAATTAAACAAAGATATAAGGGACTTAAATGAGATCCTAGAACTGTGCTTGATAGATGCATATAGAACACTCCATCCCAAAGATGAAGAATATACATTCTTCTCATCGCCCCAAGGAACATTCTCCAAAATTAATCACACCCTAGGCCACAAAACAAACCTCAACAGAATCAAAAGAATTGAACTTTTACCTTGTATCTTCTCAGACTATAAGACACTAAAGGTGGAACTCAACTACAACAAAAATGTTCAACCCCACACAAAGGCATGGAAATTCAACAACCTTCTGTTGAATGACAGTTGGGTGCAGGAAGAAATAAAACAGGAAATCATTAACTTCCTTGAGCACAACAACAATGAAGACACAAGCTACCAAAACCTGTGGGATACTGCAAAAGCAGTTCTGAGAGGAAAATCTATTGCTTTAGATGCCTGCACTTGAAAAACAGAAAGAGAGGGAATCAACAAACTCACAAGTCATCGTATGGAATTGGAAAAAGAACAATCTAAGCCTAAACCCAGTAAAAGAAAAGAAATATCCAAAATTAAATCAGAGATCAATGAAATTGAAAACAAAAGAATCATTCAGAAAATCAATGAAACAAGGAGTTGGTTTTTTGAAAAAATAAATAAAATAGATAAACCTTTGGCCAGACTAACGAGAAATAGAAAAGTAAAATCTCTAGTAACCTCAATCAGAAATGATAAAGGGGAAATAACAACTGAT
>CAUYPK010039375.1:0-37446 GCA_963574355.1 Loris lydekkerianus | reverse complement strand
TCCCTTCCCCTTCCTTGGCCCTTTCCCCATAGTCTTGTGCTATAGTTGGGTTATAGCCTTCTTGTGAAAGCTATAATTTAGCTTCATAGTAGGGCTGAGTACATTGGATACTTTTTCTTCCATTCCTGAGATACTTTGCTAAGAAGAATAAGTTCCAGCTCCATCCATGTAAACAAGAAAGAGGTAAAGTCTCCATCTTTCTTTAAGGCTGCATAGTATTCCATGATATACATGTGCCACAATTTGGTAGTCCATTCGTGGGTTGATGGGCACTTGGGCTTCTTCCATGACTTAGCAATTATGAATTGGGCTGCAATAAACATTCTGGTACAGATGTCTTTGTTATATTGTGACTTTTGGTCTTCTTGATTGTATCATGATATGACATGTTTATTCTTTGATGGGAAGGGCATTGAGCTTCTTGGATCTGCGGTTTTATAATTTTCATCCAATTTGCAAATGTTCTGGACCTTCTTATTTCTTCAAATTTTTCCCATCTCCTTCCCCACCTTCTGAGACTCCAATCACTCCTATGCTAGACCACTTGATACTGATAACCATCGCATAGGTCACTGATTCCTTGTATATTAGTTTAAGTTATTGTTTTGTCTTTTTCTCTATGTACTTTCTTTTAGATGTTTTCTATTGCTATGTTTTCAAATTCACTGATATTTTCTTCTAACGGGTCTAATCCGCTTTTAATCTCAGCCTTAGTGTTTTTCATTTCATATATTATAAGGCTCACCCGTCTTCTTTCCCTTTCCCCGGGGAACAATCCTGAGCTGCCCGTTTGCAATGTCTGAAAACCGTTGTTCACGTGTTTTGTCTGACTTTCTAGTTGTCTACGGGTAACTCTTGTCCCTATTCCTCCATTATGGCCACAAGGGGAAACCATACAAGTTTTTAAAATACCAAAGAAATCTATTTCAAGTTGGTAGATGAGGACCCAAGACATGTATTCCGTAAAATAAGTTGACCATTAAACAGACTTCTGTTCACTGCAAGACTTTTGCTTTGTTGAATGGAGTTTCCAAATTTGAGGCCAGAACAGACTGCTCAGACAAATGCTGACAGCCACCACAACCGGAAACTCCTGCCTAACTTGAAATTCAACTTCACTTTAACAATACAAAAAAGGTTAAACAAACACTGAAATAATTGCATTTAAAGGGCCACCAAACTAAGAATAGCCTTCCTAAGACATGCTCATGGCTCCATTTGCCCTGTTGGGAACAGAGGATCAGGGAAGCCTGGTTTCTACAGAGCAAGGAGAATTCTACTTGGAAGTCATCCTGCTTGGTTGTCCATCCAGTTGTACCACCATAACTGGGCCCTTTGCTCCTCTCTGTGGGGGAACAGTCCAGGCCTCTGCGTGGTCTTGTTGGGTGCCACCGGTCTTACTCTGGCAGTGTCTATTCATATGACTTCTCCATTTGATGTAAATTTCCTTATCCTTTTTCAAAGCTCCCCCAAATAAAAGGCATTCATTTCCATCCAGGTTGTTACAAAGGATGCAAAATCTCCATCTTTTTACAGCTGAATAGTATTCCACGGTGTACATATACCACAGTTTATTAATCCATTCATGGGTTGATGGGCATTTGGGGTGTTTTCAGATCTTTGCCATTGTGAACTGAGTGGCCATGAACATTCGAGTGCAAATGTCCCTGTGGTAAAATGCCTTTTTTTCATTGGGGTAAATGCCAGGTGGTGGGGGATTGCAGGGTCAAATGGGGGGCCTAATTTCCATTCTTCACAAAATCTCCACACTGCTTTCCACAGAGGCTGTGCTGGTTTGCAGTCCCACCCACCGCACATCTGTGCTCCTTTCTTCTAAGTATCATAAGACTGGAAAATCGAGCATTGCATATACTTCATACCGATTTGAAACTGGAAGATTAACAATCACAGAACTGCATGAAAGAAAAGTCTCAATTAAATTCAAGAAGCACGGAGGGGTCAGTAGCTTCCCATCCAATAGGTACAATGTGTGGGTACACAGCACACTCTCTGGGGTGACTCAGCTACAACCCTGACTTTAACCTCCCGTGTAAATTATATAAACTAACGGTTTATACCCTCCTATTAGTCTGAAATTTAACAACAACAAAAAAAAAGGCATTCACTTCCTGGTCATTAAAACAGGAGGCGGTGGGAGGAAGGGAAGAGGTCACACTTAGTCTCAGGGCTGCAGCACTCAGACCAGCTGACCTGGCCCTGCAGGGCCTGTACCTCTGCCGCTGCCTGGACTTGGGCAGGGCCCTAAAACTCTAACGGGAAATAGATCAGCAATGATATTTCAGCAAGATGAGAATGGCATAGGCCTTAGTCTTTCAAACACTTAACTTCCAGACTAATCCATAGAGTAGAGGCTTCGGAGTCAGGGAGAATCTGGGATTCAAAGATTCCCGGAGAATCTTGACTTCCCTACTCTCCAGCTCTGTGATGTCAGGCGAGTTACCGTAACCGTATATACTCGAGTATAAGCTGACCCGAGTATAAACCAACCCCCTTAATTTTACCCTAAAAACTGGGAAAACTTAGTGACTCGAGTATAAGCTGAGGTGGAAAATGCAGCAGCCACTGGTAAATTTCAAAAATAAAAATATATACCCAAAACAATTACAGGTCCTCTTTAGATCATATTTGGGGTCTAAAAGACCACAAATGTGTCTAGGGACCCTAAAATGGGTAGTGGCCGTGTAAGAGGAAGTGTTTGTGTAACTATGGTAACAGTTTTTTTATTATGGTAAACTTAATATTTTTTTATACATTTAAATACATTACATTTACTACATGATTGTTTGATATACTGTATACCATTAACATACCACATTAACCCATAGTATTCAATGGCAACTTTAATAAAGTGAATAAACCATTTAAGACAGTGAAGCATTGTAAATAAATGGTTAAAAATCCTGAATCCTTATACTCCAAAACCCCTGATTATAAGGATTCAGGATTTATAAACATTTATTTACAAGACTTTACTGCCTTAAATGGGGTTTTCACTTAATTAAATGTGCCATTATAATATTGTGGGTTAAATAGTTCAATGGAATACAGTTCATTCAGCTCAGCCGTGACTTATGGACTGAGCTGAAGCACCGCCCCCTCAAGCAGCTGGCAGAAGACGACTGGAGACTACGTGCATTTGATTAGGTGCGGGCGCACCGAATCAAATAACCTGTATGACCCGAGTATAAGCCCAGTTCGGGTTTTTCGGCACAAATTTTCGGCACAAAAACTCAGGTTCTACTCGAGTATACACGGTAAACTTCATGAAAATTGAAAGACTTTATGTATTAAAAAAGACAGGCTATAAAACAGAAGAAATAATTTATATATCACATATCTGATATGATATGTGAGAAATTCTAAACTCACCTCACACACAAAAAAAACACAATTCAAAAATGGGCAAGACTTAAAACAGGTATTTCTCCAAAAATAAAGGAATACATAAATAGCCACCAAACGAATGAGAAGATGCTCAACATCACTAATCATTAGAGATGGTACAGTAGGATGGCTACTGTCAAAAAAATCAGTGCTGGCAAAGACAGAGCAGCTAGAACTCTTGTGCACTGATGGGGGGAAGTAAAATGGAACAGTTGCTGTCATAAACATCATGGGAAGTTTCTCAAAAAGTGAAAAATAGAATTACTACGTGATACAGCAACTTCACTCCTGAATATATAACCAGAAGAAACTGAAAGCAGAGTTTCAAGAGATCTGTAAATCCATATACACATCATATTCACAACAGCTAAAATGTGCAAACCCAAACGTCTATCCAAAGATGAATGGATAAGCAAAATGTGATACAGACATGCACTACTGTTCAGTCTAAAAAAGGAATAAATTGGGACACTTGCCAACAATATGGATGAACTTTGAGGATATTATTCTATGTAAAATAAGCCAGTCATAAAAAAATGAATACTATACGATCCCAACTACATGAGATATTTATAGTATAGTTTAAAATGTTTAAGATAGGCTCAGCGCCCGTAGCACAGTGGTTACAGTGCCTGACACATACACTGAGGCTGCCGGGTTTGAACGCAGGCCTGCCAAACAACGACAACTGCAACAACAACAAAAAAGTAGGTGGGTGTTGTGGCAGGCACCTATAGTCCCAGCTACTTGAGAGGCTGAGGCAAGAGAATCACTTGAACCCAAGAGTTGGAGGTTGCTGTGAGTTGTGATGCCATGGCATTCTACCCAAGGTGACATAGTAAGACTGTCTCAAAAAAAAAAAAAAAAAAAAGCTTAAGACAGTAAACTTGCAGGTGGCGCCTGTGTCTCAGTGAGCAGGGTGCTGGCCCCATATACTGAGGGTGGTGGGTTAGAACCCGGGGCCGGCCAAACTGCAACAACAACAACAACAACAACAACAACAATAACAAAAAAAGATAGTAAACTTCATTATGTGTATTTTACCACCAATTTCTTAAATTGGGGAAAAAAGGTACAAAACTATATGGCGTGCTCTCTTCCGCACAGCAACAGGGAAAAATATAAATACATATAATAGTTATTAGTTCTAAGTACAAAAATAAGTAGTAAAAATAAACCAAAACTCAATGAAAAATTATTTCCTTTAGGGCAGTGGTTCTCAACCTTCCTAATGCTGTCACCCTTTAATATAGTTCCTCATGTTGTGGTGACCTCCAACCATAAAATTATTTTTGTAGCAAGGGAAAAATAGGCTCAGTGCCTGCAGCACAGTGGTTCCGGCACAAGCCATATACACCTAGGGTGGTGGGTTCAAACCCGGGCTGGGTCAGCTAAACAATGACAATTGCAACAAAAAAAGCCAAGCATTGTGGCGGGCCCCTGTAGTCCCAGCTACTTGGGAGGCTGAGGCAAGAGAATAGCTTAATCCCAGGAGACTGAGGTTGCTGTGACACCACAGCACTCTACCGAGAAAAAAGGGTAAGAGAGGTTATATCCCTTATCAAAGAGGAAGACCCTCTGTGGTGGAGATGAGAGGAAAATTCCTCTTTCCTATCAATTCTTCAGAGATTGACACCAGTGACATTTTACTACACAGTGAACTACTGGGTATTAACACCCCCTTAGGAATCTGTGTGTATGACCATGGACAGGCCGATGCCCCTACACAAGGCTCAGGTTTCAGATTTGTCAGTGCTGCTCAGACCCTTAAAGTTAATGCTTATAAAACAACAGGAGCTGACATGCTTGCTCACGTCTTTGTTCCCTTCCTTAACTAACCTTCTGGGCTAAATGAGCGCATAGCCTTCAATATAAGCTGAGTGGCAACCGGGTGAGGTGGCTCACACCTGTAATCCTAGCACTCTGGGAGGCTCAAGTGGGTGGACTGCCTGAGCTCACAGGTTCGAGACTAGGAATAACACCTTTTCTCTAAGAATAGCCAGGTGTTGTGGCAGGAGCCTATAGTCCCAGTTATTTGGGAGGCTGAGGCAGAATTGCTCGAACCCAAGAGTTTGAGGTTGCTATGAGCTATTTCATCCTGGCACTCTATCAAGGGTAACAAGCGAGACTCCATCTCAAAACAAATAAATAAATACATAAAAGCTGAGTGGAACACTGGGTGCCACCACTGTGAACCCCACAAGCTAGTGCTCTGTGCTCCAACCTTTGAAAATTCTATTCTGCGTGTCTTGTCTCTCTGTCTCTTGTTTCTAACATTACTTTTCCTCAGTCCACCACTGCCAGCTCCACAGGTCTTAAAGGACCCTGCCCCCAGCATGATGGACAATTGTTCTTCACCCGAATCCACTGGTCACTCTTAGTATATCACTAACAGTGGACAACCAGACACTGTCTATGTCTTGATAAAACGAAACAAAGTACAACTATGATGCTTTCTCGGGCCCCTCCAAAGGAATCTAAATCTAATACAGACTCCAGACCTCCTACTATAGAAATACAGCTGACTACAGAGACAAGATAAACTATAGGTGACCCATGAACAACATGAACCATATGGGTCCAGTTACACACATTTTTTTCCCCCTAACCAAATAAGAATTGAAATACAATATTTAGGCTCAGCACCCATAGCTCAGTGATTAGGGTGCAGGCCAGATGCACCGGGGCTAGTGGGTTCAAACCCAGCCAGCACCTGCAAAAACAACGACATCATCAACAACAACAGCAACAACAACAACAACAAAAAAAAAAACGAAAATTTAGCATGATCCAAAATCCTATGTTATTTGTTAGATGTTACCATCAAATATAATTGTACAAAGGGGAGAAGCTGTATATAATAACACTCTTAAGCAATTATGTGGCATACAACAAATACAAAGGTACTTACCTGATTCCTAAAAATCATAATATATTTGATGCCATCAGCTTTAAGGACAGGAAATTCATTCACTATTAAAAAACAAAAAGTAGTTACTTAAGTGGTAAGGGCTATTACTCTAAATTAATGACATTATTAGAGTTTAAAAAAATGATAACCGAAATGTCAAGTAAGAGAAGCACGGCTAATTATGTAACAATTACTATGTAGCCATTAATTCTAAATAATTTTAGAATCATAAATAATTTTCCTCCTTGCCTTTAGGCTTCATGATAAATCAACATGTATTATTAAATAATTGAATAAAAATGATGTGGACGTGCACCAATGACATTATCTACATTTCCAGAACCGCAGCTATTCTAAACTAAAAACATGTCTCAATTTAATACTTAAATTACTCTAGTGCTGGGCAAATAAATTAGTGAAAGGGATGGAACACTGGCTAATAATTTTTTTGTTGTTGTTAATAATTCTTGAAGTTGGATGATACGGTCATCCAGAAGATCATTTTAACATTCTCTGCACCTCTTGTGGTATATAAATTTCCTATACAAAAAGTTCCTCAAAAAAAAAAGGAAATATATCTGAATCTAGATCAACATACTCATAAATGTTGGAAACCATCCTTAATATTTATCAGTTTCAAGTACTTTGAAGTGTTCAATTCTTTTTTGTGAGACAGAGTCTAACTATGTTGCCCTCAGTAGAGTGCCATGGCTTCAAAGATCACAGCAACCTCAAACTCTTGGGCTTAAATGATTCTCTTGCTTCAGCCTCCCAAGTAGCTGGGACTATAGGCACCCACCACAACGCCCAACTATTTTTTTGTTGCAGTTGTTATTGTTGTTTGGCAGGCCCAGGCTGGGTTCAAACCCACCAGCTCCAGTGTATGTGGCTGGCGCTCTAGCCACTGAGCTACATGCGCCAAGCCTGAAGTGTTCGATTATAAGACCTCATTTTTCAAATAAGAAAGAAAAGGAAACCTAAATATAATTTCTATTCCTACACTAGGATAACAAATCTGAGTTATAGTTCAGTTTTACTCATATTTTCCTTCTAAACAAACAAAACTTTATCAAAGTTAACTTCACATGGGGTGGCGCCCATAGTTCATGGGTAGGGTGCCAGCCACATACACAGAGGCTGACAGGTTCGAACCTGGTTCGGGCCAGTTAAAACAATAATGACAAATGCAACAAAACCATAGCTGGGCATTGTGGCAGGCGCCTGTAGTCCCAGCTACTTGGGAGGCTGAGCCAAGAGAACCACTTAAGCCCAAGAGTTAGAGGTTGCTGTGAGCTGAGAAGCCATGGTACTCTACCTAGGGCCAAATAATGAGACTGTATAAAAAAAAAAAAAAAAAAAAAAAAAAAAAAAGTTAACTTCACATGGATGGTCTGGGGAAACCACTTAAGATTTTATTAAATAGGGTGGCACCTATGGCTCAATGAGTAGGGCACCGGCCCCATATACCTAGGGTGGCAGGTTCAAAACCAGCATTGGCCGAACAGCAACAAAAAAATAGACGGGCATTGTGGCGGGTGCCTGTCGTTTCAGCTACTCAGGAAGCTGAGGCAAGAGAATTGCCTAAACCTAAGAGCTGGAGGTTGCTGTGAGCTGTGATGCCACGGCATTCTACCAAGGGCAACTAAGTGAGACTCTGTCTCCAAAAAAAAAAAAAAGATTCTATTAAATAAAAGGAATAACTGCAACAAGGCTAGGAGCCAGTGTTTTGAGTATGATGGTGATAGAGAGTTATTATAATGACTTTGACTATCTATTTCATAGTGTAACAAAAAGCAAGTAGAATTGCAGGTATCGTAACCTAAAATGTATAAAAGAAAAAATTTTGCAACTCACCATTAGCTGATTTTAAATCAGGAAGGATGTGATTCACAAAGAACTCAGTCAGGTTTACAAGTTCATTTGCTTGTGTGATTCCATGCTGAAAAGCAAAAATGTGTAATAGTAAATTAACACTAAATAACTTTATATATCTACCACAATAGAAATTTAAACAATTTAAGACCGACACTTCAAAACACAAACTGCTTATTTATAAAATAGGCCTGTATTAATAGACAGTAAAGAAACTCCTCTAAATCAAAGAATTGCTAAACTTAGGCTTAGGACATTTATACATGAGGTCTCAACTAAGATAACTAGTGTGGCATTTGTCATTTTTGGTCCATTAGAAAACTTAATTGCTTAATACAGAAACAAAAACTAATCAAAACTAATAGGTTATCTGCCTGAGTATGCTGTTATTATCAGAGATATTTTTTCCTTTTTGACTTCTGTATTTACCAATGCTTTTTTTAGAAATGAAACCACATTATAAATATTTACCTTCTGTGTTTGAGCTTTTGATGCCAAAGATGTCACTAGGTAAATGGCTGCATCTTTGTGTTTCCAATTGACAGATGGATTTTTTGCATATTCCTGCAGCATGGAGTTAACATAACCAGAGAAGATTCCTGTCACGGGGCCCTCAAAAAACTTGCATAATCCTCGTACCAGATCACAAGCAGCCCTGCGTCTGGTATCAATGTCTAAAAATGAAAAGGAAGTGTATCATGGGAGAAGAAACAACCACTGATAGCCATGTGATACCAACCAGCAACACAAATAAGAAAAAAAACCTTATTTTCCCCTTTTATGAAACAAAAAATGAGAATAAAACTAAAGAGGTCATAGAATTGCGGAAAATACTAAGTATATAAGAAGAAGAAGACAAATGATTCAACTTTTGATACTTTTATGTAGCTTACATAAGAGCTGCTTTTTAACAGAAGTTAAAGGAAAACAGTGCTCAATGAAAGTTACCTGAAACGACACTCTTTATTCCTAACTCCCACTTTCCCCCATATTCAGTAGAAAGAGAACAATCTTTTTTTTTTTCTTTCTTTCAGAGTCTCACTATGTTGCCCTGGGTAAAGGCTGTGGCATCACACCTCACAGCAACCTCAAACTCTTGGGTTTACGCGATTCTCTTGTCTCAGCCTCCGAAGTAGCTGGGATTGCGGGCGCCTGCCACAATACCTGGCTATTTTTTGGCTGCAGTTGTCATTGTTGTTTGGCAGGTCAGGGCTGGACTCGTACCTGCCAGCTCCAGTGTATGTGGCTGGTGCCCTAGCTGCTGAGCTACAGGTGCTGAGCCGAAAGAGAACAATCTTAAAATAGGCATGCAAAGAGACTAATAGTTAGAAAACCAAGATACACACCAGATCCTTCCAAATCTCTTCTTATGTATTCCTCAGAATTATCTTCAAATGCTTCTTCATCAGCAGCTACAAATAGAATTGATATTTCATATAACCCCCCGAAAAGACAAGTCTACATTGTACTTAGCAGCTGAGTATGCAGCTTAGCCAATGACTACTTTATATACTCTTGTCATCTACACAAGCAAATGCCACCCCGAAAGTCTAGTATGTGGTAAGTCACACAGCTGTGATAGGCTCATTTGTTCTAATGTGACAATGTCTCCAGAATTGGATTTCACCTCCAGCTTTCAAAGTATTAAGGATCAATCTCAGTATACTAATTTTTAATTTTGTTAGAAAAGAACATTAAAAATGCAAATAACCTAACCATAGTCACCATTATTTCACAAAAGCCATTTGAACAATACAAAAGGTAGACAGTATCAGAATAAAGACCTTTTAAATTTATTCTTATGAAAATACAAAAGGAAATAAAACCTCACACCATATTGTCCTTAGTCTTCTCATTTTGTTCCAGACATAAGTTGAGAACCACTGAAGTAATGACTGCTATGATATATCCCTCTACTTTCACTGCTTGCTCTTAATAAAAGAGTAAGTACACACAAACATAGGCTTTTAGGACTATTTTAACCTTTTTTACTATTCGTTTTATGAGCCTATATCATGCTCTAATATTTTAACCTTAAGCAGAACTTAAGTGGGCTTCAGTCTTATATTTAAAAGCTATCACTTGTACTTTCAAGTCAACGGTTCAAAAACAGCTATTTGCCTTGGTGAAATACTTAAACCAGATTCCTCCCCTAAATTAAGGTGACAGTTTTATTTTCTTCTTAATATAACAGGATTTAAAGTCTTCTGTGGTATTCTTATGAGAAAACCCCACAATACACAACTAATGTGGCATTTCAGAGATGCCACACTTTGTCTTGGTTTACAAAACAGGTGATGAATGACATACAAATTTTATTTGGTAATAAAAAGACTTAGACCAAATATGTTACATAAAGCAATAGAAGACATAATAAATTTATACTAACATATTTTTAAAGAAACTGAGATTTTACTCCCTTGAAAAAGTTTTACACTTCGCCATAATTACCTCTAAATTCCATGTTAGGTACAATAACCTTTTCACAGATACTTGTCAGCGTGTTCTGGTCCTCAAACAGATTCTTATAATGAGGTCTCTCACAAACCGAAGCCAGAAATTGAATTGCATTACTTACCAACTGGAACAAAACACAGAAACAATCATATTTTTAAAAGTGAAACTGAACAGTTTATTTTTTGGGTAAGATAGAAAATGTCTTTTAATTATTTGCCTCCACCACCACCTTACCAAATCATATTTAACCTCTTGACCTGTTGTAACTAGTAAATTCCAGATGGCAGTAACAAAACGAGGCAGGTACCGTTGAAATTCTTCATCATACTTCTGTGCATAGAGTGCAGCATTATCACAAATCTGGGATTTTAAGAGCTCCAATAAGCCTGCTTCCTCTTCATCCTTATATAAAAGAAAAAACTTAAACATACAACTCTAAAGCCACTGTAAGGGGAGTAGTTGAAATTCTTGAATCATTCTTTCAAATTTAAATCCAAACTAGTTTTTGTAAACTATACCTACCCCACTAACAATCTATTTATCAAATCTCTCCTATTTATTAATCATTGAAGAGCAGGTTTCAAAAGTTTTCAAGTTGAATAAAGCCTTTTCTTCTGATTGCTAAATTACAAAATATTTCCACACATATTAGATTAAAAATAACGTATTCATAGACTTTACATCTTTTGTATTAATCCAGAGTCAGAGAACATTCTCTTTAGTAAATTATTATAAGAATGGAAAAGTGGGGGTGGCGCCTGTGGCTCAGTGGGTAGGGCGCTGGCCCCATATACAGAGGGTGGTGGGTTCAAACCTGGCCCCGGCCAAACTGCAACAACAAAAAAAAACAGCTGGGTGTTGTGGCGGGCACCTGTAGTCCCAGCTACATGGGAGGCTGAGGCAAGACAATCACCTAAGCCCAGGGGCTGGAGGTTGCTGTGAGCTGTGACGTCACAGCACTCTACAAAGGGCGACAAAATGAGACTCTTGTCTCTAAAAAAAAAAAAGGAAAAGTATCCAATGTACTCAATACAAATGTAAAGCCAGTGGACGAACTAATACATGCCTACATAAGAGACATACTCAATTTCATTCAAGTTGGGGTGAGAGCAAAGAAGAGAGGCAGATTAGTGGGCTTAATGGGCACAAGGTGAGGGTATATGGTACACCCCTGGCCATGGGACACAACTACAACAGGAGCCTCACCTAACAAAGACTGTAACCTAATTGTCTGTACCCTCATATTATTCTGAAATTAAAAAAATAGCACATCCTTATAAAAACTCGAATAATTATACATTATTTAAAGCAGTTAATTAGATCATCTTGCTGCCTTCCAAAGGTTATCATTTTGAATACACAGAGATGGGAAACTCCTACCCAATAAATTTTATAAATTCTCAAAATAATGTTTTGGTTACGTATTAAAGAATAATCAAAGAATTAAAGAATAATCAAAGGTCAGCAAACTGTGATCTGCAGGCCAAATGCAGCCTGCTGCCCATTTTTGGAAAGAAAAGGTTTATTAAAACACAGCCACATATACTGTCCATGCCTGCAAAGCTAAGTATTTACTACCTGGCCCTTTAAGAAAAAGCATGCCAAAAAAAGAAAAAGCATGCCAATCCCAGTCTAAAGCCATGATAGTGGTTTATGCAGCAACCTCTACTAAATGACAGAAATGCCTTTTGAGCTATTTTATATGCCAAGATAAAAAGCTGTAAATACTAATGTCGATGAGATGACGCAAGGTAGCATACAGTTAACTGTGTGAACAGCTCTTGTGTTAATCCAATCTGAAAAATTCCTTTAGGTGTAAAGAAAAGCTTTGATTTCTGAAGGACTGTTTTTTCTCAACTAGACAACATTATTGTATAGGAGCCATATCTTTTCAAATTCTCTTTTACACAGTCCAATTCTGAGACAAAATCTGTTATACAACCATATAATCATTCCCTTTCTGTATCCCTCTCTCAAAATCTGATTTGAATCACCAATTCTAATTTTTGTTTTAGCTGGTGTTGAAGTATTCTTAACATTTCATTTTATGGCTTTTGTTTCTTAAAAAAGATCATAAATATATTGGGTGGTGCCTGTGGCTCAAGGAGTAGGGTGCCAGCCCCATATAACCGGAGGTCGGGGTACAAACCCGGCCCTGGCCAAAAACTGAAGAAAAAAAAAAAAAAAAAAAAAAAAAAATCATAAATACATTAATAAATGAGCACATGAATAAGGCCAGCCGGGCTGGGCCGGGTTCAAACCCACCACCCTTGCTGTATGTAACTGGCACCGTATAACCACTGTGCTACAGGTGCCAAGACAAGTGTTTTAGATTTTAATGAATATTACAAAACTCCATTAGAAACTTTTACATATTATTATAAATAGGTATTATCATTTTTCCTCTTTTCCAAGCTGTGGATGACTTGTTTTTTTTTTTTTTGAGACAGAGTGTCACTTTATCATCCTCAGTAGACTGCTGTATCCAATGTCAGTCATTGGATCATAGCTCATAGCAACCTCAAACTCTTGGGCTCAAATGATCCTCCTGCCTCAGCCTCCCGAGTAGTTGGGACTATAGTTGCCTACTACAAGGCCCAGCTATTTTTAGAGATGGGATCTTGCTCTAGCTCAGGCTGGTCTCCAAGTCCTGAAGCTCAAGTAATCCAACCACCTTGGCCTCCCAGAGTGCTAGGATTACAGGTGTGAGCCACTGCACCAGGCTGTGGATGACTTTTAAAAAAGAGGGTACCATTGGGCAGCACCTGTGGCTCAGTGAGTAGGGCGCCAGCCCCATAAACCGAGGGTGGTGGGTTCAAACCCAGCTCTGGCCAAATTGCAACAAAAAACTAGCCAGACGTTGTGGTGGGTGCCTGTAGTCCCAGCTACTCAGGAGGCTGAAGCAAGAGAATTGCCTAAGTCCAAGAGCTAGAGGTTGCTGTGAGCTGTGACGCCATAGCACTCTACCAAGGGCGACATAGTGAGACTCTGTCTCATAAAAAAGAAAGAGGCTACCATTACAGAGGCTTTAAGTTTTGTTAGTATCTTCAATGACAATTTTATTTCATAAAATAGTCACAATGTAAATACTTTCAAGCCTTAATGTAATAAAATTGCCTTATCTGTACAATGTGACATAAGCCTGGCACATGATAAAGAGTAATTCTATTTTCTACACTAAACTATGGAATATCAAACAAAATTATCACTTACATTCTTGGAATTTTATCTATTAGCAATGCAATAAGGTTTCAGAGGATACCAATTCTTAGTGCAAGAGAAAGGCTACTCAGGCAACATTTTAAATATACTTACATCAGTTTGTAGAAGCTTATTATCCAATGTTAAAAGTGTATGAAAATTATTCATCCAAGTTTCCATATTATCTTCAAAAAATTCAGGAAGATCCTGAAGAATGAACATGAAAGAAAAAAGATGGACTTGAGACTTTAGACATTTTAAAGAAGTATACTACTTTAACAAGTTTTCCCACAACACCAGACATTTTACAGATGCCTACAGGCTCAAGGCCAAACTCAGTCTGAACATTACCTATTCTGATAGGAATTCTCTGCTTCAGCTAGGTCTGGCAGCTGAATAAGTCATTCAGACTTCCGCGTATGTTTGTCTGCTTTCACTATAAATGATGCCCCTTCTATCTAGTTCTTGTCCCAACTTAAATCTTCCTTTAAGGTTTGGCTAAGACTACACAAACTTTTCCTAACAAAGCTCAGTGCTTATCAATACATCCCTTTTTCTTTCTAACTATTGCACTTATGATAATATGACCACTAACCCAGAATCAAACTTACTGCCTTCTATGGGTACTGATTTCCTGTGGCAGAGTACTGTCTTCTTGATGAGGAATGATCCTCTCCTGCCCCCCAAGGGTAAGGATTCTGCTTCTTTCCTTTGGTCTCCTTGGTAATGCTTCACAAGTTATCAAGAGCTCCATTTTACTTGACTTCTCAGTAGAATTCCAAAGAAGTAGTATTCATTTTAAGCAAAATGTTTCAAACTGCCTTCCAGTTGAAGTGATGTGCAACATCTTATTTTTGGTCATTAGTCTCCTATTCTGAACCTATGAGAACCCAATTTCCTTTTAGGGAATGTTCTCCATGCCACTGTGAGTATAGTCATGTTGTAAAGTTAAGTACAGGTCCTGGCTACAAACAATGGAAAGGCCAGATCCTTCTTCCATCTCAGGGTAGCAACCCATACCAATTAACACCCCTTTCTCAGTCCTGGAGTTGGAAACTAATGATTCAAGAACAGAAGGAACTGGAGGCCACTAACTCAGTAGTAAAAGGGTGACCAGGCAATCCCTGTTAGAACCCTTGGCTGTGTTTCCTCTGAAATTACACTGGTTCTTACCCCTTTCAAAACCTGGTACTTAAGTCTTCGGTCTCCTCCACTGCTTCCAATAAAAGTCTTTTTGAATATACTACCCAGGGACCCCTAAATAAAACATGGTTCCCCAATGTTAATACCCATGTTGTAACTAGACAAAGAGAAAGGCCTCAGAAATCTGTTTTCTAAGTGCCTTCAGTAATACAGTGTACAGGATGATTCTTCAAAACTGTAAGTTAGGATGTGAGGTTTTCCTAACTCACTGGCTACAAGAGAATGCTACATTTTTCCATGAAACACCCATTAGCACCTCTAAGAACTACTGTAAAATGGAATACCACGGACGAAGAATGGGGGAAGCCAGATGTGCTGGTTCACACCTACAGTCTCTGCTATTTGGGAGGCTGAAGTGGGAGGATCATTTGAGCCTAGAAGTTCAAAACCAGCAAAGGCAACATAAGGAAACCTTAACTTTTTTTTTTTTTTAAAGACAGAGTCTCACTATGTCCCCCTCGGTAGAGTGCCGTGGCGACACAGCAACCTCCAGCCCTTGGGCTTAAGCGATCCTCTTGCCTCAGCCTCCCAAGTAGCTGGGACTACAGGCACTTACCACAACGCCCAGCTATTTTTTGTTGCAGCTGTCATTGTTGTTTAACTGGCCCAGGCTGAGTTCGAACCCACCACTCTCGGTGTAAGTGGCTGGTGCCGTAACCACTGTGCTACAGGCACCAAGCCAGGAAACCTTAACATTTACAAAATAAAACTGAGGTAGGGAAGGATCTCAGAAAAAACTTTCAGAAAAAATAATGCTGGCAGAAAAGTCTTTATGAAGTAGAAAACTGTTTAAAGAGTAAGAATCAGAAGCAAGAGATTGAGTGAAACTTACCTGAAAGTTTAAGCTGTAGAATAATTTTGAGATCAGAATCAGTGAAGAAAAAAGAATCCTCAGGGCAGAGGCATCATTTGCATGGGTACTGCAGAGCTCAATGGTGGCCTTGGAAAGGAATTTAGCAACATGGTTTTAGTGTATTGTAAATCTAGTATGTTGATTTTAGTAAAATAGCCTTGTACTACGCTGAGACTATTTATATTTCTTCTCCAAAATTTGGTTTTTAAATGGTAGTGTATAGTCACTGAAGAGATTCTGAAAAATAAGTTAAAGTATATATTTTTAAAATGTCCAAAATAGCACTACGAAAGTCTAATGTTTAATATTCTGAATTACTTATTGTATCTTTCCAATCATCAGTGCATATATAAAAATATATTACTCCAAACTATCTTTACATGCTCCAATTTTGTTTATTTTTGAGGCAGTCTCAATCTGTCACCCTGGGTAGAGTGCTATGGCATCATCATAACTCACAGCAACCTTTCACTCTTAAGACTCAAGAGATCCTCTTGCCTCAGCTTCCCAAGCTAGGACTACAGGCACCTACGCTGGCTAATTTCTCTCTGTTAGTATAGACAGGGTCTGGCTCTTGCTCAGGCTGGTCGCAAACTCCTGAGCTCTAGCAGTCCACCCCCTTCAGCCTCCCAGAGTGTCAGCATTACAGGTGTGAGCCACCTGGCCTACATGCGCCAATTAAATAATTCCATTGTCACTTGGCATTTAGGTTGTTTCCAATTGTTCATTATTATAACTGCAATAAAAAAATATATAAAACTTTGTGCACATCTCTGATTTAAGAGCTGGAAATTCTAGATGTATTTTACCATGGCAGTACAGTTTGCTGTGAGCACACATTTTAGAAGCCAAAATGACTTGTATACAACCTAAGCTCTACTATTCATAAGGAATATTGAGACAGATATTGTACTGAGCCCCAATTTCTGTATTTTAATATGAGAACAATGTCTACCTTGAATAGAAAGTATAATTACATAAGAATATATATATGTACACATATACACACACACACATATATATAAAAGGACCCAGTCCTTTGTACATACTTACTACGTAAAAAAGACACTGAACAAATGTTACTTTTTTTATCTTAGACTTAGGCAATATGAATATTAAAGTTTTCTTAATGAAATGCCAAATTTCAGTTTAAAAGCTAGTACCATATATAATCCAATGAATAGGACACTAGAGCCTTCAATTCAACACACTCTGGCTGAGACTTTTACCATCATTATAAAGAAAAAAAAACTTTGCCAATTCAGACAGGTGGAAACAATCATCTCATTTTGTCCGATTTTATATTTATGTATTTATTTATTTATTTGAGACAGTCTCACTATGTCGCTCTTGGTAGAGTGCTATAGTGTCGCAGCTCACAGCAACCTCAAACTCTTGGGCTTACATGATTCTCTTGCCTCAGCCGCGAGTAGTTGGGACTACAGGTGCCCACCACAACGCCCATCTATTTTGGGGCTGTAGTTGCAGTAGCCACTGCTGTTTAGCAGGCCCTGGCCGGGCTTGAACCCACAAGCCTTGGTGTATGTGGCTGGTGTCCTACTCACTTGAGCTATGGGCACCACGCTTCCAATTTTATTTTTTAAAATAAAAATGTACCACTAGTAAGGTATCCTAACCATAAAAAACCCTATGCATGTATGTTTTTCATTTTATTGCTAATATTATAAAAATTTCCCTTTTCAAAATAAGAAATAGCTTTTCTATAGTCAGCAAAACTAGGTTTGAGGCCTAGCTCTCTTTTTTATTAGTGGTCTAAAAATGAACCTTTTTTCCTTATCTAGAAAAATATATAGAATTCTCACAAAGACCAAGAACATGTTTAGAAAAGAATCCTATACACTGTGAAATAACGCACAAACCTAAAGTAAACTCTATAGTCAAATTAAAATGTGCACTGGGGCGGTGCCTGTGGCTCAAGGGAGTAGGGCACCTGCCTCATATGCCGGAGGTGGTGGGTTCAAACCCAGCCCCGGCCACAAACTGCAAAAAAAAAAAAAAAAAAAAAAAAAAAAAAAAGTGCATTGGATCTCTCTGAAACATAGGCATTTCAGGAAAAAAAAGGTGGATCTCTTTCACTTGAGTAAAATATTCCAAAGTAGGGGAGCAAAAAAAAAAAAAAAAAACAAAAAACAAAAAACAAAAACCGCACAATAAAATGTTGGTAATTGGGCTCCGTGCCTGTGGCTCAAGCGGTTAAGGCGCCAGCCACATACACCTGAGCTGGCGGATTAAAATCCAGCCCAGGCCCACCAAACAACAATGACGGCTGCAACCAAAAAATAGCTGGGCGTTGTGGCGAGCGCCTGTAGTCCCAGCTACTTGGGAGGCAGGAGAATCGCTTGAGTCTAGGAATTGGAGGTTGCTGTGAGCTGTGATGCCACAGCACTCTACTCAGTGTGACAGCTTGAGGCTGTCTCAAAAAAAAAAAAAAAAAAAAGTTGGTAATTGTTAAACTTGTGTAGTAACAGTACTGTATCAGAACATCTTCACTGTGTAGGTTTGAAACTCTTCAATAAAAATGTTGCTCTAAACATTACCTAGCAAATAAACTTTCAAAGTGTTCACTGAAAATGTATACAAACATTTAAGCAATTAAAAGGCTAAGTAATTAAAAAATACCACCAAGATATTATTCCATACCTTAAATAGATTAGTCAAAGGCAAAGCAAAGGCATCCAGAACAAGTTTAATTTCAGTCCATAACTCATTTGACTTAAATTCATGACGGTATCTAGAAAATTAAGGTAATGTAGATATAAATTCAGAAGTTTTTGTTTACTCACTTTATATCTTAAAGGATCAATTGTGACAGACAAATGTGATTTAGACATTTACCACTAGATGGCTTCCTGAAATTTAAAGAGAATTCTTGGTTTTCTTTTTACGGTATTTTTTTTTTCCTTATTTTTATTTTTATTTTGGTTTCCTTTTTAAAGGAATCAAGGAGTTTATGAAGACCAGTAGGTATTTCCCAGGTGATAGGGTAATAAGAAATATTCTACTTGAGAAGAAACAAGCACGATAATGAATTGAGGTGTATGCTCTTATTCTAGGATCCTCATATTCAAAGGATTTACAAGAATCATAAAGAACTACACAATCAAATAAAATTTTAAAAAGTAATTTAAAAATAAGAATCTGTACATCAATACCTTTTAAATAATGAATGTGCTGTACGGAGGACTCCATTAATAACATGGAAATCTCCACTCTGAAAGCGATTCACCATTTCTGTCAGCAAGTCAGGCCATTTCTGAGGAAAATCTTCTCTGCCAATAATGCTAATAGCATCACTTAACTGGGAGAGGAAAGGATTAATTAGGAGAAAGTCGTATAGAGGAAATTACCCAAAAAGCAAAGCTACATTACCTGCTTCTGAATTTGCTCTGGGCTGCTGAGCATCAAGTGCACTATGTTGGCTTTAATGGTTACTCGGTCAGCTTCACAAATCTTGTTTGGTTCATCTTCAACCTGAAAGCAAAATATCAATGAGAAAGTAACCAAAAATTCATATCCCTATAGTTTTAGACAAAACAGAACTACCTTTTATTTCCTGGTTCTTTTTTTTTTTTTTTTTGAGACAGAGTACCACCAGTGTCATACCTCACAGCAACCTCAAACTCTTCGGCTCAATCAATTCTCTTGTTTCAGCCTCCCAAGTAGCTGGGACTGCAGGTGCTATTTTTAGAGATGAGGTCTGGCTCTGGCTGGTCTCAAACCTGTGAGCTCAGGCAATCCACCTACCTTAGCCTCCCAAGAGCTGGGATCACAGGTGTGAGCCACCATGCCTGGCCAAAAAAAGCCTGTCTTAATTTTTTAGTTATTAAACCTGTAGCTCAATAGCATTTATCTTAAATTAGAATGTATTTCTATATCCTGTAAGATAGGGCAAAATCTCTGAACAAAAATTTGAGAGCTGAGTGCAATGGCTCATGCCTATAATCCTAGCACTCTGGGAGGCTGAGGTCAAACATTTGAGATCAGCCTGAGCAAAAGCAAGACCCCATCTCTACACCCCTACAACTTCCCCCAAATTAGCCAGGCGTGGGGGTGTACATCTGTAGTCCCAGTTACTTGGGAGGCTAAGGCAGGAAGATCCCTTAAGTCTGGGAATTTGAACTATGATGCTATGATGATATCACTGTACTCTAGTCAGAATGACAGAACTACAATCTGTCTCAAAAAACAAACAAAAAAAACCACACAAGTCACACACATTCTAGCTATCTAAGTTATGAAGTTGGAAGAAATCTATATAAATTAAAATGAAATAACAGAAGCTTTGGCAAAGAGTCTTTAATTTTGTCTTTATTTTGCATCTGAAACTTTTAAGAGTACTCTTCATATAAATCTTATAAATATACAGGGTATTAAATTACGTTAAAATACGTTTAAAACTACTTACAATTCTCCAGTTCCTCTTAATATAGTTTTTGAATGTTACTGAAGCACACACTTTGATGACATTATCCTGAGACTTCTCTAATAATGTTAAAAGCAACAGTGGATAATTCTGATTTCCTTCTACAGATTCAAGAAATTTCTCAGCTGTAAAAAAAATTTTCATGTTAAAAAATATATTACCATCAAGTTTTTTCCACTGTACATATATATGAACTCTGTTTTTAACTGAGGATCAAAAAATTAAAAAGATTGGCTGGGTGCCCATAGCTCAGTGGTTAGGGCACCAGCCACATACACCGAGGCAGGCAGGTTCTAACCTAGCCCAGGCCTGCTAAACAACAACAACTGCAACCCCAAAATAGCCAGGTGTTGTGGTAGGCGCCTATAATCCAGCTACTTGGGTGGCTGAGGCAACAGAATCGCTTAATTAAACCCAAGAATTTGAGGTTGCTGTTACGCCACGGCATTCTACCAATGGCGACATAGTGAGACTGTCTCAAAAAAATAAAAATAGGATGATGCCTGTGGCTCAAGGAGTAGGGCACTGGCCCTATATTGGCGGGTTAAACCTGGCCCCAGCCAAAACTGCAAAAAAAAATAAATAAATAAAAATAAAAAGATTAAGGTATTTTCTCTTAGGGGGTCTATCATGGGTCTACAGGGCCTTACTTCTCTTATCTATTAAATGGATTATATATAATCTTCCATTAAACTGACATAATGCTTTATTTACCAACTACCTTACCATCTATTAACTCACCTGATTTTCACAAACCTATAAAATTGCCTACATAAATCATTACCCTATCTAAAAGAGAAGCTGCTTCCCAGAGATACTGACTTTAGTGCAAAAGTCATATATAGCTTTGTCTTGTTCCAGAAAGGATTATCATTATTACTATTAGTAGTAATGTTTCTTTTATAGGATGGTGATGAAGAACAAGTGAATTAATTCATGCTAGTAGGTATTATTAACCATCCAGGTCCAGTGATTTTCTTACATAAATTATTTCATTAAGTTGTCCCCCAAAAAGTAGATACTATTAATTCTCATTTTAAAGTCAAAGCCTTAAATAACTTGTGCAAGATCATGCTGCTAGAAGCTTTCATTACAGAAAAGGTTTTAGTTCAGTCCTTTTTCTATCTTACTAAGATTTCTTCTCAAACTAAAACTTCTGAATACCAGCAATTAATTTACACAAAGGTTTTATCAACATATTTTCAGTCCGTATTATATTTTGGAATAATTTTTTTTTTTTTGAGACAGAGCCTCAAGCTGTCTCCCTGGGTAGAGTGCTGTGGCATCACAGCTCACAGCAACCTTTAACTCCTGGGCTCAAGCAATTCTCCTGCCTCCACCGCCCAAGTAACTGGGACTACAGACACCCGGCACAACACCCGGCCATTTTTTGATTGCAGCTGTCATTGTTGTTATTTCAATATTCTGTCCTGGATTGTTAAACAACAGACCCATCACCTTGCAAAGACATGTTATTAAAAATTATTTTTAACCGACATTGTTAGGAAAAGCTTTCACAGGAAGTCTAAGAAGATTAAAGTCATTAATTTCCCTTTATCCAGGAACACATTACTTCTGTAGGCACCAATTTGCCCTTTCAGAAAGCACAAAGACTTTTCTAGAACAGGATGGATGAACTAATATATTTATGATCCTATTATATATATAATGTATAACTTAATACACATACATACGCATTAGTGCCTTCATAGAATCCTTCCATAACCTTTGACATGAGTATGTACATCTGTTAAATTCTGAAACAGCAGTTTTTAACAGTGTTTCTGGATAATATGGCTTACATCAAATATCAACAACTGACTGCTCACAAGATACATGAAGCCCCCAGAAGTAATTTGTTTTCTTTGCACTGTTTCAAAATTTTCTGAAGCTAGTTGGGATCATTTAAAAACGAGGGTGCTTCCCATAAATATTCTTATTTTTCAAGCAAAATTCATCTTGTGAAACTGGCTTACATCCCCAAAGTTAGCTAGTTCCAAACAATATTTACGTCTTAAATCAGGGTGTGCATTTCACTACCTGATATTACCAGTTACCACTTGGCCTGCCTCATTTATCTTTACATCTGACCCCTGTGAGCATCTGAGTTCAAAATACTAGGCTTATACTAAGTTTCTAATGGAAACTGGTCAAATCCAGGAGGGAAAAAAAAGAAACTCTAGGCCTTAAAATCTTAATTAAATCAAACTCAACAGGCAGAATAAGAGACAGTATCTGATTCCTTGGTTTTATTCACTTAATCACTTTTTAGGCAATTACTCTCATCCCAATGTCCTAATTATTATATCTCTAAAGCAGGCAGATTTTGAGCTGGGATTTCCGGAAAGGTCAAGGGACAAAGCAAATTCTAAACATATTTTTTTCCTTACCAACACACAGGTCTAATATCCCTACTTTTTATCCTTAAACTAATATATATATTTCTTTCTTTCTTTCTTTCTTTCTTTTTTTTTTTTTGGGGGGGGAGGGGGGGAGACAGAGCCTCAAGCTGTAGCCCTGGGTAGAGTGCTGTGGTGTCACAGCTCACAGCAACCTCCAACTCCTGGGCTCAAGTGAGTCTCCTGCCTCTGCCTCCCAAGTAGCTGGGACTACAGGCGCCCGCCACAACGCCGGCTATTTTTTGGTTGTAGCCATCATTGTTGTTTGGTGGGGCTGGGCTGGATTTGAACCTGCCAGCTTAGGTGTATGTGGCTGGCGCCTTAGCCGCTTGAGCCATAGGCACTGAGCCAAGGCATAGAACTTTTATTAACAAAAATAGAATTCTCTGCATCCATTATCTAAAACCGATAGAAATGCAGTGGAGTAACAATGGAAATCATTGGCTTGTTGCCCATAGCTCAGTGGTTAGGGTGCTGGCTACATACACCAGGGCTGGCAAGTTTGAGCCCGGTCCAGGCCTGCTAAACAACAAGAACAACTACAACAAAAAATAGCCAGGCATTGTGGCAGGCTCCTGTAGTCCCAGCTGCTTGGGAGGCTGAGGCAAGAGAATCACTTAAGCCCAAGAGTTTGAGGTTGCTGTGAGCTGTGATGTCACCACACTCTACTGAGGGCAACATAATGAGACTTCATCTCAAAACAAAAATGAAATCATTCTTGCTGCCCTTAGAGAAGTAAGGACACAACATAAAATATAATGGTTTACCCACAAGGGAGAAATTCATAACCAATAACTTTATGAAGATGATCCGGTATTATTCTATCAGGAAATATGAGAAGACTATGAGGTTTGAGGGAAACATTTTCAGACAAAGCAATAGAATTATGTAAATGTAAGGTCGTCATTAAAGACAGCAGAGCTGTCAGTGGGTTGTTAATTCACTGACTTTGTATGTATCCCGGTGATAACAAATTCCCTCTATACCGTAATTTTATGTGCCACTATGAGAAACTGGAAGTCAGAAATTCTCTCCTAGGCTGGGTGCGGTGGCTTACACCTATAATCCTAGCACTCTGGGAGGCCGAGGCGGGTGGATTGCCTGAGCTCAAGAGTTTGAGGTTGCTGTGAGCTATGACACCACAGCACTCTACTGAAGGCGACAAAATGAGACTCTGTCTCAAAAAAAAAAAGAAATTTTCTCCTTGTCTCCTGTTTTTATTTTTAAAATCTCCTACACCTTGTCTGGTACACAGGTATGTAGCAGATGTTCAACCTTGAACATGCTGTATATTTTAAAATAATGTGACATGTGATTCAAGACTTCACACTGTTTCTAGACATATTTTTTATTATTATTCTGTTTGCCTATCCAACAGACACATGACTTACTCTGCATAAGCCACCCTGCCCTGAATCAGTTTGGTCTAGACCAATTACTCTAACCCCCAAGTTCAGTTTTTAACTCTGCCAGATGCTATTTGACACTAGATTCCCCAATACTGAAAATCTTGCCAAGCTTACATTATGTTGTTGTATAATTACAACTTTCTAGTACTCAGTACAATATTATTAGCTCAAGCTGTAGCTCATTTAGCATGCATAATTACAGTACACGCAGCAGTGAGCGCTGACCTACACCGAGTGGGGGGGGGTTCTGGTGATATTTTTGTCTATTTCAATTGACAATATGTGTAGTTATTACTAGGACTCCAAATTTTGAGAAAGTTTGATATTCACGCTGCATTTGCAAGTGCGTTCGGAATATCTAATGCCACACTGACATTGTAGAGCTATTGTTCCTTCTAATGATGGTTGAATATCAATATTATTTGAAGAACACTTCAATTTTTAAAAAATTTTTTTCTCTTGTGGGTACCTGGTAGGGAAAACAAAAAGGGGCAAAATGTTACAAAAGCATGCAAGTCTTTTTATTTTTTTGAGACAGAGTCTCTCAGTGCTGTAATGTCCTAGTGTGCAACAACCTCAAACTCCTGGGCTCAAGTGATCTTCCTGCCTCAGCCTCCCAAGTAGCTGGGACTACAGGCGTCCACCACATCACCCAGCTAGTTTTTCTATTTTTAGTAGAGACAGGACCTCGCTCTTGCTCAGGCTGGTCTCAAATTCCGGAGCTCAAGCAGTTCACCTGCCTCAGCCTCCCAGAGTGCTGGGATTACAGGCATGAGCCAATCAATGCACCTGGCCCCAAAGTGTGCAAGTCTTTAAGAAATATTGAGCTAGACAATGATATCTTATTAAATTTTTATAATGACTTGGGCATATTTGCACTTCAGAAAATTATTCTTTCTTATTATCATTACATTTATGTCTTTTTTAGCTTCAAGCTCCCACTTTATCAGACAGGGGTAAGCAACTGGTAATCCTGGCTCCTCCCCAGTCACTCCCGGAGGAACTTGGGGGTGGGATGAAGAAGGCTTTGTGTGGCTGGGCACTTCCTCTCTAGCTAGATCCATTTCTATTGCTCCCTGGTCACTATCACACGTCTCAGCTAGGCTACTTTGTCTTTGCCTGTATCTTTCTCTTGAACTTAATTGCATTACAAGAAAGGTTAAGGCTTAACCCAGACATATGGCACTTAACTGAAACTCTCAATATCAATAATTAAAGAACATTCATTTTTCAAAAAGAAGAGGTCTTTGAGGCCATTCTTTTACCTCACCTTAGAGAATTATCATAAATAACCAGAGTTAATGCTTCTGCACATTATTTCACACTTGTGAAGCTCTGTGAGACTCAAGAAGAAATCTCTTTAAGTGTGTGATATATATCCCATTTTATTACAAAATAATTAATATTTTAATCCCAAGGAATTAATTTTTAAGAAATAACCTTCAGTTTTCAAGCTATTCAGAATTTGTATTTTAACAATGTACATTTAAATATTCCAAAGATAGCCTGGGAAAGGTGACTCATGCTAGCTCACATCCTAGCACTTTGAGAGGCTGAGGTGAGATGATCACTCGAGCCCAGGAATCTGAGACCAGCCTGGGCAACATAGTGAGACCCTATCTCTACAAAAATTTAAAAAATTGTGGTATATGTACACCATGGAATATTATGAAGCCTTAAAAAAAGATGGAGATTTTACCTCTTTCATGTTTATATGGATGGAGCTGGAACATATTCGTCTTAGCAAAGTATCTCAAGAATGGAAGAAAAAGCATCCAATGTACTCAGCCCTACTATGAAACCAGGTTAAAGCTTTCATATGAAGGCTATAGCCCAAGAATATAGGGAAAGGGGATAGGGAGGGGAGGGAAGGGGAAAGGAAGGGTGAAGGGAGGGTAATTGGTGGGATCACATCTACGGTGCATCTTACAAGGGTACATGTGAAATTTACTAAATGTAGAATATAAATGTCTTAATACAATAACTAAGAAAATGCCGTGAAGGCTATGTTAACCAGTTTGATGAAAATATTTCAAATTGTATATAAAACCAGCACATTGTACCCCATGATTGCATTAATGTATACAGCTATGATTTAATTAAAAAATTAATAATAATAAAAGGAAAGTTTAGATGCTAATGAAGGCAGTATTATTTTAATTCAATAGAAGGCAGAAGAATTATTATGTAAAGAGATCCCAGGAAAGGGCGGCACCTGTGGCTCAGTGAGTAGGGCGCCAGCCCCATATGCCAAGGGTGGCGGGTTCAAGCCCAGCCCTGGCCAAACTGCAACAAAAAAATAGCTGGGCGTTGTGGAGGGCGCCTGTAGTTCCAGCTACTCGGGAGGCTGAGGCAAGAGAATCGCTTAAGCCCAGGAGCTGGAGGTTGCTGTGAGCTGTGTGATGCCACGGCACTCTACCAAAGGGCCATAAAGTGAGACTCTGTCTCTATTTAAAAAAAAAAAAAAAAAAGAGAGATCCCAGGAAAGTTGGCTAATAAAGTTATAGAGAATTTTTAGTTTTTGTGGGGTTTTTTAACCAATAACACATACACTTTGGTTTAAGCAATAACACATATACACACAAATAATTTTCCTAATGTTAAACCATGTTATAGTAGGGTTCTTCCTAAAACTTCATGATGTTTCCTTTATACAACTCTTGTGATTTATTATAGAACCAAATAACCATTATGAAATAGAATGGTGGCATATATAAGCAAAATGGGCCCTCTTTTTTTTTTTTTTTTTTTTTTTTGAGACAGAGTCTAACTCTCTCACCCTGGGTAGAGTGGTATGGCATCATAGCTCACAGCAACCTCAAACTCCTGGGCTTGAGCAATTCTCTTATGTCAGTTTTTCTATTTTTCAGTAGAAATGGGGTCTCACTCTTCTTTTAGCCACTGTGCCGGTTAAAATGGGCCCTCTCTTGAGAGGTAATACAGAAATACTAGAGCTGTATGAGACCTTTGAGATCATCTATCTCAGCAGCATAACTGACAAAGAAATTAGAGCTCAGAAAAATCAATGTGACTTGCAACTTTGCGAACGTAAAACCTGATATAATACCAATGATCTGATAGATTATTAAAAAGGTAATCTTTTAATTTCCATGAACAATTAATCAATTAGTGATTTGCAAAAAGAACTACACATATTATACTCACCTAGACACTCATCATATCATACTGGCTAATTCTTAAAGCCTACAATCTTGAAATGTTTGACGAAAGTACTTGAGTTCAGCATATTCACCCGAAGTGTATTAGAAATGTCTTCCAAGAAGCATGTATGTTAGAAAGTATGAATGAGGGCGGTGCCTGTGGCTCAAAGGAGTAGGGTGCCGGCCCCATATGCCGGAGGTGGCGGGTTCAAACCCAGCCCTGGCCAAAAACTGCAAAGAAAAATAAAGATGAAAAATTGTCTTTAAAAAAAAGAAAAGAAGTATGAATGATTTAAAGAATTAACAAAAGGAAGGAGGAATGAAGGGCAGAGGAAAGAAAAAGACAGTTTTTGCTCTCCGAAAACGTACTTCTAGCTGGAAAGAGGATATAGAGAATATAGCATTTTAACACTTTGTTTAAATCTCCGTGAGTGTTCTTTTGTTTGTTTGTAGTTTTTGGCTGGGGCTGGGCTTGAACCCACCACCTCTAGCATATGGTGTCAGCACCCTACTCCTTTGAGCCACAGGTACCACCCACTGTGTTCTTTTTGTTTTTGAGACAAAGTCTCACTCTGTAGCCCCAGGAAAGAGAATCATAGCTCACAGCAACCTTGGCATTTGGGCTCAAGCAATCCTCTTGCCTCAGCCTCCGGAGTAGCTAGGACTACAGGTGCCTACTAGGAGGCCCAGCTAGTTTTTCTACTTTTAGTAGAGACAGGGTCTTGCTCTTGCTCAGGCTGGTCTCAGACTCCTGAACTCAAGCAATCCACCTACCCCAGCCTCCCAGAGTGCTGGGATTATTGGCGCAAGCCACCATGTGTGGCCCGTAAGTGTTTATATATTGTGTCTGTCCCTGCCATCAAAGGAAAAGTTCTTTGAGGGCTGTGTGCATATTTTGTTTACTGATCTCTCTCCCAGAATACCTTTTGTTAATAGCATTTAGTCAATAAATGGTTCTTAAATCAAAATGAATTCTGTCACTATTATGGTGCCTTCAAATACCAATAATATAATGAATCCTATCTTTTATATACCATTTCAGACTCATCAACGTATAGCCAAAAATATTTCTTTTGCATAAAGAATATTTTTAAACAATAACTTGCACGAATGGGTTTCATAATACTTGAAGGACAAAATACACGATAAACACACTTGTCTTTTTAAAACACCTTGTCAAATATTTTAGATTAAATATCAGTATCTTTTTTGAAATGAATAAAGACTGATTTAGAAATACATTTATTGATACTCTTGCTAACAGCATTTAGTTGTGATTCTGTAGGTAAGCTGGCAATCTCAATTGAAGACAAATGCTTTGATTCTGTTAAATTACACTAGGTTGAGTGGGGAAATTATCTCAACAGAAGGCAAGAAAAGGTGTTATTAATCAAATGAGGTCCCTGGAGACACATGATCAGTTGACAGGCACTTAGTCTGTCCTAGGGGAAGGGGTGGCCTTTGGATGTCATGGAGGAGGGTCTCATAGGAATCTGCCAGAAGGAACAGCATGAGAAAAGGTATAGAGGCGAAAAGCCAGTGTATGCCCCCCTTGTTATAGAGACCCAGGTGCCGTCTGGTAAGTAGTTTCTGCTTTGTTTCTGTGTCTGAATGCTCTTGCCTGCCTCCCCCATGGTCACTTTAGGACAAAAGTCTTACTTGGCTCTTGTCAGCTCCACTCCCACACCCAAACAGCCCAAACCCTCTTACCATAGCCAGAGCATGCCCACGAACCAATGGAATCTGCCAAACGCCCTCCACCTCCCCGCTTGGTTCTCTCGGCATCTGGGTGAACTTAGGTAAGTTAACTTATTTTTTCTGAACTTCGTTTTGCTTAGGGAGAGAATAGGAGAAATACCCTACCCACCTACCCCAGCCCTGGCCAAAAACTGCAAAGAGAGAATTTGTCCACCACACTGGTTTGCTGTGAGGATAAAACCAGTAATGTCTCTAAAGTGCCTAGCATAAGACCTGATAAAGTGATTTCTGTTCACATGCATCCAGCATTATCTTTGAGCTTGCTCCACGAGGTGGGACTCCTCAGCTAATTTGTATTACTAACATCTTCACTACTCCCCCGACAAACACAAGTAGGCACATGGACTACTTCAGGCATCCTCCGACTGCGGCCCGTGGGCCACATGAAACGGTGTGAATTGTACTTGTTCCCATTTTGTTTTTTAACTTCAAAATAAGATATGTGCAGTGTGCATAGGAATTTGTTCGTAGGTTTTTTTTCTTTTTTTTTTTTTAAACTATAGTCCAGCCCTCCAAGGTCTGAGGGACAGTGAATTGGCCACCTGTTTAAAAAGTTTGAGGATGCCTGGACTACTTTCTTGAAATCCTACCCATTTTTGCCAGCCTTTTCTCCTCCATGCCTGAGTTGCTGCCTACTTGGGCAGCTGACTCCATTCCTGAGGCCTGTTCCCTCTCTCTAGAACAGGGATCACATTTCCTGTGCTGGCCCCTCTTAGGATGCAGTTTCCTGAAAGTTATGTTCTGAAATAGAATACTAGGAACTTTTGGACTGAAAAAGATAAAGCTTAGAGCTATTTTCAAATATTTGAAGGCCTGGCCCATGAAAAGGAATTAGACCAATGTTTCTAAGGATTTTTACAATATGGACCCCTTGGGTGGTCTACCAAAGTTTGTAGGCCCTTTCTTAGAATAATGCTTTTAAATGTACAAACCAACTCATAGTATTACAAAGAAACCAATTACATTGAAATATAGTCATCAAAGTATTTTTTTAAAACAAGCTTTAGGATATATAGCATAAATAATAAAGTATAACAGCAGGCCTAATAACTTGTGAATTGCAAAGTTACATGGAGCATAAGTGAGATCTAAAGATTTCTTCAGACAAGTGGAATGTGATGCAAAAATATCTGCGATTTCTATCATTGACAAAGTCATAGGAAACTGATAACACTAGTGTGGTTTGTTGCCTCCAATAATTGCAGGGGCTGGGCATGGTGGCTCACATCTATAATCCTAGCACTCTGGGAGGCCACGGCAGGTGGATAGCTTGAGCTCGGGAGTTCAAGACCAGGCTGAGCGAGAGCAAGAAGACCCCATCTCTACTCAAAATAGAAAAACCAGCCAGGCATTATGGTGGGTGCCTGTAGTCCCAGCTACTCAATAGGTTGAGGCAAGAGGATTGCTTGAGCACAGAAGTTTGAGATTGCTGTGAGCTATGATGTCATGGCACTCTACCCAGGGTGGCAGGGTGAGACTCTGTCTCAATACATACATACATGAAATCAAAATTTAGTTGGAGATGAGTAGAAATAAAGATATTATTTTTTTCTCCCCATCTGAGTTCACAGAACTCTGAAATCTGTCAATAGATACTCTTGGCCCATGCCTCCTTCTCACCTACCCTGCATAAGGACTGTGAGGACCCTGCATTAGACTCCTCTGAGCCTTCCAAGGAGTAGAGCTAATCTCAGTGGGTCCATGTTATAAAAAGGCAGAGTTCAGTTCATCACAATGAAGAAGTTTCTAACAATTACAAATCATCAAAAGTGATATGCCACTTAGTGAAGTAAAGAGTTTTTCAACACAACACTGAAAGAATTGAAAAGAGGTTTAATATTATTAAAAGAAAGGAAATTCCTAAAAAGGAAGTTGAGGCTCACATAAATTATCATGTGAACAGTACTTTCTGAAGATAGGTAAAATAGCAGTTCTGCTAGCTTTTTTCAGGCATGAATCCAAGTGCTTTACATCCACGGACTCAGTCCATTCTGACAGCACACAGCAGAGGTGAGCATCATCTCCTAAATATCAGCTCAGGATTCGTATTTTTTTAATCTTGACCAAGATAAACATCTAACACTAGAGTTCAAATCAAGGTCTTTGGAGCTCCCAAATTTAGTAATTTCTGTTTGTAAAATGGAGCTAATAATATTTAACTTGTAAGGCAGATATTAGAACATCAAGATATAATACTTGCGCATAGGTCAGATCATCAAGGATGCCATCCAGAGGTTCTCAAACTTTTTAAACAGGGGGCCAGTTCCCTCAGACCATTGGAGGGCTGGACTATAGTTTAAAAAAAAAAAAACTATGAACAAATTCCTGCACATATCTTATTTTGAAGTAAAAAAACAAAACGGGAACAAATACAATCACACTGCCTCATGTGGCCTGCAGGCCGTAGTTTGAGGACCCCTGCGTGGGCGTTTTTACATGTATTAATGAATTTCATCCTCAGAACAACTTTAAGAGGTAATATTATCTTCAGCTCCATTGTACAGATGAGGAAAAAGAGGTAATAAGATGTTGAATAGCTTGCCTTACTTATGCCACTATGCCTGTAATACTGCACGCTGGGAGGCCGACACAGGTGGATTGCCTTAGCTCACAAGTTTGAGACCAGCCTGAGCCAGAGTGAGTCCCCACATCTAAAAATAGCTGGGCATTATGGTGGGCACCTGTAGTCCCAGCTACTCAGGAGATTGAGGCAAGAGAATTGCTTGAGCCCAAGACTTTGAGGTTGCTGTGAGCTATGACACCACATCACTCTACTGAGGATGACAAGGTGAGACTCTGTCTCAAGAAAAAAAAAACTACAGTGCTCGGAGCCTGTGGCTCAAATGGCTAAAGTGCCAGCCACATACACCTGAGGTGGCAGGTTCGAATCCAGCCTGGGCCTGCCAAACAACAATGACGGCTGCAACCAAAAAAATAGCCGGGCTTTGTGGCGGGCACCTGTAGTTCCAGCTACTGGGAGGCGGAGGCAGGAGTATTGCTTGAGCCCAGGAGTTGGAGGTTGTTGTGAGCTGTGATGCTATGGCACCCTACCCAGGGCGACAGCTTGAGGTTCTGTCCCCACTCCCCCACCCCCCAAAAAAACTACAGTAGAACCTCCACAGCTGACCACCTCCCTAAATTGACCTAATTTTCATAGACCAGACATGCACCACATGTGTGTTTCAGTACAGCAGGCCTACCACTTTCATATGTTAGCCAGTTTGTTATAATCGCTTGGGTGGTCAACTTACAGAGGTCCTACTGTATTAAAATGTTACACAAACTGGATTTGTACTCATGTGGTCTGACTCTAGAGATTAGGCTGGTAACAGCCGTGCTATGCTGCATGCGGACCTTGTACTGGCAATTTGGGTTTTTGCTTGTATATGCAAGATTGCTCTCCCCTACAAGACAGTGACTGTTCAAAGGTAAAAAATGGAACTGCCTTAGTAAAACCAAGTGGGGGGAGAGGGCATATACATTCCAAGTAAGCCTGCAGTTTTGTTTATCATCGTACAATCCATAATGTTGCTCTGTATTGAAGATCTCTGACTATATCTAAGCTAATATCTAAGCAGGAGAGGGAGACACTTCTCACTTCTCCATCTTATTTCTATCTAGTTCTGTTAGGACTGCTGAATGAGTTAAAAACAAACAACCCTAGGCAGGCCATGGTGGCTCACGCCTGTAAACCTAGCACTCTGGGAGGCCGAGGCAGGTGGATTGCCTGAGCTCACAGGTTCGAGACCAGCCTGAGCCAGAATGAGACCTCATCTCTAATAGCCAGGTGTTCTGGCAGGTGCCTGTAGTCCGAGCTACTCAGGAGGCTGAGAAAAGAGAATCGCTTGAGCCCATGAGTTTGAGGTTTCTGTGAGCTATGACACCACAGCACTCTACCCAGGGTGACAAAGTGAGATTCTGTCTCCTAAAAAATAAAAGATAAATAAAAACAAACAACCCTAAGCCAAAGCAAAGCCCTCTGGGCAGGGCGCCTGCTCCTAATATGTTAGCTTTACCTAAGTCCCTCCACAAAACAAATGATTGTCATTTACAACAACCTTACACTTTCCCTATGGCTTCCTGCCCCCTTGGCCCAGCTGCGATCTCTTCCTGCCCCTCACCTCTGAGAGGCACTGCGGGGAAGACTCCTCACAAGGAAGAGTGAAAATTTCAAAATAAGAAAATAAAGAACAAGACTTGCAGCATCTATCCCTGTTAGTTTGAGTTGGCACCAACCTTTTCTGCCTCCGGTGCCTTTTCATTTTTTTAATTAATTATTTTATTTGCATAAATGTCTGGGGTAGAAGTGCAATTTTGTTGCATGCGTAGAATTGCGTAGTGGTCAAGTCAGAGCTTTAGTGCGTCCATGACCCGAGCAGCATGCCTTGTACTCACTAAGGGATTTCTCATCACCCACCTCCCCCCTCACCCTCTAAGTCTCCACTGTCTATTATTCTGCTCTTTCTGTCCGTGTGTGCAGGTTTTGGCACCCACTTATGAGTGAGAAACTCAACACGTGATCTATCTCCAGCTTCTTCCTCTTAAGTTAAAGGCCTCCAGTTCCATCCATGTTGCTGCAAAAGACTTGGTTTCATTTTTTTTTATGTCTGAATATGCCACATTTTCTTTATTCAATTATCCTTTCTCTCTGTGTGTGTGTGTGTGTGTGTGTGTGTGTGTGTGTTTGTTTTTTTGAGACAGAGTCTCACTCTGTTGCCCAGGCTAGAGTGCTATGGTGTGCCTTGCTCACAGCAACCTCAAACTCCTGGGTTCAAGCAGTCCTCCTGCCTCTGCCTCCCAAGTTGTTGAGACTACAGGCACCCACCACAACACCCAGTTAATTTTTCTATTTTTTTAGTAGAGTCAGGGTCAAGCTTGTCTCAAACTGCTGAGCTCAAAGGATCCTCCTTCCTTGGCCTCCCAGAGTGCAGGGATCACAGGTATGAGCTAACTGGTGTGGCCCTGTCCAAGCCTCCTTTGACGAACACTTAGGTTGATTTCTTATCTTTGCTATTAAGAATAGTGCTGCAAATGTCTGTTTGATATATTGATGTCTTTTCCTTTGGGATACCCAGTGGTAGGTATCTATTGACTACTGAGTCAAATGGTACCTCTATTTTTAGTTCTTTGAGAAACTTCCACAGTTTTTCATAGTGGTTGCACTAATTTACATTCCCCTCCAATAGTGTATAAGAGTTCCCTTTTCTTCACATTGTTGTTTTCTGTCTTTTTAATAGTAGTCATTCTGACTGGGGTGAGATGGTATCTAATTGTGCTTTTAATCGCCATTCTCTGATGATTAGTGAAGGTGAGCATGTTTTCATATGCCTGTTGGCCATTTGTGTGTCTTCTTTTGAAAAAAAATCTACTCATGTCCCCTGATCACTTTTTAATCCTTTCCAGATCCTACGTTGGACCTCAACCTGGAGATTGCTTCAAGAAGTGTATCACACTATAAGGAAAAAAACAAAAACACTTTAATTATTTAGGTAACATGAAATAGATAATAAAACTTCTTGTGAGTTCATCTTCACGTTTTTCTCTTTTAAAACTGTAGGATAATTACAAGTAATCTTTGTAATTATCTCTTTGTCATCCCCAAATATTTAAGACCTGGGGAGTATTTGGTTGGCAGGAAAATTGGATTAGAAAGGGTTAATTGAATTATTAGGGAGTGTTTTTGTTTGTTTAATTGAGTTCCTTATATATGCCAGATATTAGTTCCCTGAAGAACAGTTTGCAAACATTTTCTCCCGTTCTGCAGGTGGACTGTTCACTCTGTTAATCATTTCTCTTGCTTTGCAGAAACCTTAGTCTAATTAAGTCACATTTTCCTATGTTTGTTTTTGTTTCCTGTGCTTTGGAGGTCTCAGTTACAAATTCTTTGCCTAGACCAAAGTCCGCAAAGGTTTCCTTAGGTTTTCTTCTATTATTTTTATAGTTTTGAGTCTTATGCTTAAGTCTTTGCTCTATCTTGAGTTGATCTTTATCTGCTGCCTTTTAAAAAATTAGGGGTCAAAGGAGTAGGGCGCCGGCCCCATATGTCGGAGGTGGCGGGTTCAAACCCAGCCCCAGCCAAAAACTGCAAATAAATAAATAAATAAATAAATAAATAAATAAATAAATAAAATTTTAAAATTATTAATATGTATTAGGCCAGGCAAAGTGGCTCACACCTGTAATCTTAGCACTCTGGGAGGCGGAGGCAAATGGATTGCTGGAGCTCAGGAATTAGTGACAAGCCTTAGCAAAAGCAAGACCCTGTCTCTACTAAAAATAGAAAAATTAACTGGGCACAGTGGTACAGGCCTGTAGTCCCAGCTACTTGGGAGGTTAACACAGGAGAATCGCTTTGAGCCCAGGAGTTTGAGGTTGCTGTGAGCTAACATGCCACAGCACTCTACCCAGGGTGACAGAGTGAGACTCTGTCTCAGAAAAGAAAAAAAATTTTATTAATTGTATTATTTCTAATGTCTGAGAACTTTTCCTTTATGGTTTGTCACTAACAATGTACTCCAAGGAAGAAATCAGAACACCCACTCTGGGAGGCATTTTATTTGATTTTTAAAAAAATTTTAGATTAATAGGAGAGTACAAATGTTTAGGTTACATTGTTTTCATTTCTAAGGTAAAGTTCAAGTTGTAGTTGAGCCCTGCATTGGGGGAGTGCTGAACACCCTCACACTGTGCACATCAGGTGAGAACTTGCCAGTTACTCTTCCTCCTCCCTTCTCTCTCCTCCCCCTTGCTAGACTGTACTCGTGTTTTTCTTTCATGTGAGCGAATAGTTGTCTACATACTGGTTTCATGTTAGTAGTGAGGACATTGGATACTTGTTTTTCCATTCTTGTGATACTTTACTAAGAAGAATGTGTTGCAGCTCCATCCAGGTAAACACAAAAGATGTAAAGTCTTCGTCTTTTCTTATGGCTGCACAGTATTCCAGGGTATACATAGCCCAGAGTTTGTTTATCCATTCGTGGGTTGATGGGCACTTGGGTTCCTTCCACGTCCTGGCGTTGTGAATTGAGCTGCAATAAACATTCTAGTGCAAATGTCTTTGTGGTGAAATGATTTTTTTTTCTTCTGGTTAGATACCTAGTAATTCGATTGTGGGATCAAATGGAAGGTCAACTTTTAGTTCTTTGAGAATTCTCCATGCTTCTTTCCATAGAGGTTGTATTAGTTTGCAATCCGAAGCATTGTATATTGTCACTGTCCTTATTGCTAAGGTGGTTTCTCTGTCCTGTGATGTACTCCAAGAGGATGATTCACAACCTCAGATTTATGACTTGCTGAGTTCAGAGATGCAAACAAAATATTTATTTTTGGCATTTCTCTTGAGAAGTCACCTAAATCAGTCATATCTTTCTCTTGACATTTAAAAAGCTATAGTGTTGAATAATCATATATCAAACGTCATAAATGGATATAAGCTAACAGACATGCTGAATTCGATTTGACTAAAATGATTATAGCAAACACATACTGAACCCACTATTTGCAAGGCATTATGTTATGCATTTACACACATTCTCTCGTTTGACCTCTACATACACTCTGTACGGTAACTCTATGTGATTCTGATTTTATATGGGTGGACAAAATAAGCACAAGGGAATTGTATTAGTCCATTTTGCACAGCTCTAGATGAATGCCTGAAGCTGGATAAGATATAAAGAGGCATATTTGGCACACAGTTCTGCAGGTTGTACAAGAAGCACCTGCCAGCATCTGCTGCTGGTGAGGGCTTCAGGGAGCTTCCACCAAGGAGAAAGGAAAGGGGGAGCAGGTGTGTCACATGGAGAGAGAGGAAGCTGGGGAGGGAGAGAGCCAGGGAGGGATTGAGCACTTCCTATGTGCTGATTAGTGCAAAAAAAAGTTATTTTTTTTATTTTTCTTTTTTTTTTTTATTAAATTATAGCTACGTACATTAATATGATCATGAAGCATCATACACCAGCTTCACAGACCATTTGACACATTTTCATCATAATAGTTAACATAGCCTTCCTGGCATTTTCCCAGTACTGTGCCAAGACATTTACATTCCACATTTACTAAGTTTCACATATACCCTTGTAAGATGCACCGCAGGTGTAATTCCACCAGTACCCCTCCCTGAACCCCCCTCCCCCTCCCTCCTCTGCCTTTCCCCCTTTCCCCTATTCTTAGGTTATAACTAGGTTATAGCTTTCATGTGAAAGCCCTAAATTAGTTTCATAGTAGGACTGAGTACATTGGGTACTTTTTCTTCCATTCTTGAGATACTTTACTGAGAAGAATATGTTCCAGCTCCATCCATGTAAACATGAAAGAGGTAAAGTCTCCATCTTTCTTTAAGGCTGCATAATATTCCATGGTGTACATATA
>CAUYPK010039372.1:0-51731 GCA_963574355.1 Loris lydekkerianus | reverse complement strand
CCTCAGAAGCAGCATAACAAAATCCAAACTTGGCAAAGAGCCACAGTATACAAAATAATGATAAGAGGCAAAGAGCCGAAATTCATTTTGGCCGGGAGCCGCATGCGGCTCTAGCCGCGTGTTCGCCACCCCTGCTAGAAGATGTCTAGTTCCACCCCCGACCCACTGCATGAATTCTTTCCGTACACGATGCCCAGATAGACAGGTTATGCTGACCTGGACTTTAAGCATTAAGTCTTGGTGACACCCTTGCTGGGGTCTTTCCAGCCACCTTAAAGAGCTCAGCCTTGGGCTGCCCTCTTTGGCTCCCTGGTAAATTCCTCCTTTCATTTTTTTGCCTATTTGAAGATAAAGCCCTGTCCCTTTGTGTTCCTGAATACAGGAGAAACAACGACCTTTCTGTCTGAGTTTTCCAGGTCTGACTCAGGAGCTCACATCTAATTGTACTCCCAATGGTCACCACACAGCCCCAGATTTCCTGTTTTCTAGAGGTCTCTGAACTGGGTGAACACAATCTTTATTTCCTTTTGTCTTCACGTTTTCTCACCTCCCCACTTATCTTGCAGAACTCTCCCTACCTCCTCTGACATACATAGCATGCTGCTCACCTATAATTCTTTTTCCTCCCAGGAAACTACCTGTCTTGCTTGAGCTAACATTTGCAAACAGTCATACTGACTTTGAATAATCATAATCTATCTTTTCAATAGCCCAGAGAGGCCTGTAAAACACCCATGCTGTTGGAAAAAAAGCAATTCACTCTTCATGTTCTCATTAAATATTGCCCAAGGTTTTTATCTGCAAAGGATGTACCAGCCCTTTCTGGTTTCTGCTCATGATTGTGTTGTAAGGGGGTTCACAGCATGGGGTGGGAGGAATTTCAGCCCAGAGGACTTGGCTCAGGTGCTGAGTGCCCTGGCAGAGCTGGGGACCTCCAGAGCCACTTCCCACACCCCTGCTTCTTCTTTCTGCCTCTTCCATCCGCCAAAATAGCAGATTTGGCCTCAAATAGAGTTTTCTTGGAGATTGGGAAGAATTTTGTTATATTTATTTGTTTGGTAGGATAGTTGTGATGCAGAGACCAATTGTAGGGGGAGAGTCTGGCCCTGGAAAGGTCAGTGAATCTCCAGGAAAGATCCTGACAATGTAGGATCCCAGAGGAGTTAATTGTTGATGACAGCATGGTGACCTGGTTTGACAGAGTGTCCACTTGCCATGACCCGGTTATATTTAGCTCGGAGCTGGGGTTTGAGCACAAGTACACATATAGCTTTTTCCCTTTTGCAGAATGAGAATGCTCTCTTAAGTCTCTCTTTCTTGAGTCACTGACTGGGTGAGGAATGAGGACCTACTGCACATGCTTTACCAAGGTCCAGGAAGGCAGGGGCAAGTTCCTGGTTTGGCTCTATCTTGTATAAGTTACTTTCCTGCTTTGCATCTAAGTGTCCTCTCCATGAGGTAGACAGAGCTGCCCTAAATACCCAGATGGATCTGTGCCCTTTTCCTTTACAGCAAATTTGCTCACTTGAAAGCAAGGCAGCCACAGGAGCAGGGAGCTGCATAGCTGGGGGAACAGCAATGACCTTGGCCATTGCTCCTTTGGGGGGTCTAGCCTGCTGGCAGAGATCAGCAGCTGCCATGGACTTTTAAAGGCTGCCATTGAGTTAAACAGAATTTGGTCTTTTATGTTACTTATTTGACAAACCTTTGAGGAGGGCTAAGGCCTTAGTACCCAAGCTGCCAGTTCAAATGCCTCCTTAATATAGCAAGCTCAAAATCCCCAACAAAATATTTCTTAAGTGGCTTTCTTTCCCCTTTCCTTCCCCCTGGTGAGGACTAGGATAGGCAAGATTCTGATGGTATCCGTCATTTCATAAGGGAAATTAAACCATGAGAGAGAACAGCATGGATCTGTCTTGGGTCAGTAAGTGACAAGTCATCACATCAATGGTAAGTGATAGGCAGCTCAGGGGACTCAGCTCCTATCACAGGGCTGATTGTCTTTCCTGACTGGGAACAAAGTGGATGGAGGGCTTCACACTGGGCTGTTTTTCATGCCCAGAGCCAGGGAATGGTCTCCGGCCCTTCCCCTTTCAACAAGCAGAGCCTGTGCAGATGCCCCCAGGAGCCCGAGGCAGAGGGTGAGGAGGGTCTTTTGGGGAGCTCCATGGCCAACTCTGTGATGACAGACCTAGTTACGGTGCCTCTCGTGAGTACTGTACCCCAACTATCTCAGAGAGAAGACTGTCCAACTCCTCAAACGCCATCCATCTGGTGACAGTGTCAGCCAGTGTCTCAGGGTCTATGTCAGTCAGAATCTTGGAATGTGGGTGGGAAGTTTAGGCCAGCCAGAAGTTATAAATAGAAGCAGCAACTCTCTCCACCATCTGTCCTTGCAGGCTGACCAATGAGAAACCCTTCCCTGACACAGGGGTGAATTCTTGAACCCACTGCTTTGGAACAGTTCAGGCTCCAGGCGCCTCCCACCTCCTCCAGGGGCTGCCGCAGGGCACCCACCCCAGAGCTAGAAAGATCAGGGCCTGCTGAACAATCTTGCGTTTCACATATGGGACTCTTCTCTTTGTTCACTGCGGTCCTAGGAAGGCCCCTGCCTCTCTCTTTTGTCAGCTTCGGGGGAGTGAACACAACGGCTGAGCTCAGATCTCTCTCTAGCTCCTGCTTCCTCTCCTCCCCTTGCTGCCACTGGGGAGAGGTACTTGTTTTCTCTCCCCCTCCTTGCACCAGCCTCATGTCTCCTGGGAAGAGGCCTGGTCCTCTTTAATGAACTGAAAATGTGATTAAGATGGGCTGCCATTGGGTCTGCACAGCCACCCAGGCACGGTGAGGTCATGGATAGCTGGGGCTGGGGCTGCTGTTCTCTCGCCAGCTTCTGGCAGCATGGGCAGGAGTTGAAAGAAAACAGTAGTATAATAGTTGATGCCAGGCACTGGAGCCAAGGAGATGCTGGAAGTGTGCAAATTAGCTGGCCTTCATTCTGTGTCCCTGCCAGAATGGTCCAGCAGAGAGCTGAGGAGGAGGCAGTATGGACAGCAGGCAAATGATGACAATTGTGAGTCCTTGATTGTCTTCGCGGTGTCATCGTGTTGAGTTTTACTGTGCAGCCTCGGTCTAACGGAGGCCCAGGTACAGGCTGTCTGTGTTAGATAGAAGTAGATGCAGCTGTGAGTGACGGGACACCTGAAGTAACAACAGCTGACGCAATATAGAAGCTTATCTCTTCCTGTCATGTAAAGAAGCTCTGAGTAGAACGTCTGGGTCTGTACAGGATCTTATGATGTTGGGATTGGGGTTCCTCTGTGTCATTTCTCCACACATGCTCCAAGATGCCAGCTCAAGCTTCAGGCAGCACAACCATGTCCCCGCAGTAGAAAGGCAAGGGACTAAAAAAGAAGCAGCCCCTCCTTCTGAGGACACCTCCCGAAAGTTGCACAAAGCCCTTCTGTTCAGAGCCTATTGGGCAATGGCTGAGTCAAAGGGCTGCTCCCTGCTGCAAGGGAGGCTGGGAAGGGGAATCCTATTCCCAGTGGCTGTGTGACCAGGGGAAAGTTGCAAACTGAGAGTTCCATGACTAAGAGGAAGGGAACAGTAACAACTTCCAGTTTCTTCTGCCCTACAGCTCTTTCAAAGGCGAAGAAGCATGTGTGCAAAGAGGCAAGATAATTTTCTTAAAGTCACATACTTTGGGAATGATGGGGTTGGGATTCTAGCCCAACCACACTGTCTTTTTCTTTGAGACAGTCTCACTGTGTCACCCTTGGTAGAGGGCTATGGTGTCACAGCTCACAGCAACCTCCAACTCTTGGGCTCAAGCGATTCTCTTGCCTCAGCCTCCCAAGTAGCTGGGACTACAGGCGCCCGCCACAATGCCTGGCTATTTTTTTGTTGCAGTTGTCATTGTTGTTTAGCAGGCGTGGGCCGGTTTAAACCCATCAGCCTCTGTGTATGTGGCTGGCACCGTAGTCACTGTGCTAAAGGCACTGAGCCCTAACCACACTCTAAAGTCTGTGCTATATCCAGTATATTTATAAGTAAAACAAGGTCTGGATCAAAACACATGAGACCAAATGTAACAAGCATGCAGGGAAGTTTATTTTACACTTGGGACATGAGTAGGCTGAAATCTAATGTCAGCAGCATTAGGAATGGAGGCAGTTCTTTTTATGGCAGGGTGAAGGATTTCTCACTGGTCTGTAATTGGGCCAGTCCATTGCAGGGATGTGATGGCCTGCAGCATGTCTCGCTTTTTCTTTTCTTTTCTTTTCTTTTCTTTTCTTTTCTTTTCTTTTCTTTTCTTTTCTTTTCTTTTCTTTTCTTTTCTTTTTTCTTTTTCTCTTTCTTTCTTTCTTTCTTTTTTTTTTTTTTGAGACAGAGTCCCACTCTGTCACCCTGGGTAGAGTGCTATGGTGTCATAGCTCACAGCAACCTCAAACTCTTGGGCTCAAGCGATCCTCTTGTCTCAGCCTTCTGAGTAGTTGGGACTACAGGTGCCGGCCACAACACCTGGTTAATTTCCTCAATTTTTAGTCTCTCTTATCTGAGTAATGACCATCTATAACAGAGTCTCACAGAATGGTTTTGGTTCAAGATGGGGTAGCTTGGGTGGCGCCTGTGGCTCAGTGAGTAGGGCCCTGGCCCCACATAACGAAGGTGGTGGGTTCAAACCCGGCCCCGGCCAAACTGCAACAAAAAAATAGCCGGGCGTTGTGGTGGGCGCTTGTAGTCCCAGATACTCAGGAGGTTCAGGCAAGAGAATCGCCTAAGCCCAACAGCTGGGGGTTGCTATAAGCTGTGATGCCATGGTACTCTACTGAGGGCGACAAAGTGATACTCTGTCTCAAAAAGAAAAAAAAAAAAAAAAAGATGGGGTAGTTTGGCCAACCTAACATGTACTATGCAGCCTTCTAATCCCACTGTTAGGGAACAGGGTGGGGGAAGGATGGGGCAGGAACCACTTGGTCACTCCATCACTAGGACAACTGGTTCTCAAATTGTTTAGTCTCAGGACCCCTTTGCACTCTTAAAAATTACAAAAGACTTTAAAGAGGTCTTATTGATATGGGTTGTATCTTTTGATACTTACTATATTAGATATTTAAACTAGGAGACCTAAAACATCTCTATGAATTCATTTAAAATAATAAACCCATTATATTTGTTTAATGCAAATAACATTTTTAAAATAAAAATAACTATGAATTTCAAACATATAGAATTTAGAGGGAAGAATGACATTGTTTTACAGTTTTGCAAAACCTTTTGACATCTGGTTTAAGAGAAATCGTCTGGATCTCCTGATCTGCTTCTGCATTCAATGTGTTGCAATATCACATGTCATGTGGTTTCTGGAAAACCCCACTGTGTGCTCCTGGAAGGACGAGAGGAAGAAGTGTAGATAACATGTCAGTGTTGTTATGGAAATAGTTTGGGCATAGTGGACCCTGGAAGGGTCTCCAGAATCCTAGGGGGATCCCTGGACCACGCTTTGAGAACCACTGACCTGGTAAATTCTTTCTCCGTGCCTCAGTTTGCAAATCTGAAAGGGTGAATTTATCTAACTTTCTCTGAGATTTGTGTTCTTTGAAGGTATCTTAGGCCTCAGAAGGGCTTGTCTGTGATACTGTGTCTCAGGTGGTCTCTGGGGCAACTTTATTTAGTGGGGCTGGGAAAGAAGCCAACTGTGGCCGAGGAGGTAGGGTTTGTGTCAACCTTTCCTTAGAGCAGGGAGATGGGCAGAGAGTCTGTACAGGGCCTTCTGGAGTTCTGTGCACCTCAGCAACCCCTGGGCCTGGTGGGCGGTGAGAGCCAGCGATGCCTAGCCTGGGCACTCAGACCGTCTCCCTCTGGTGTGCCCAACTCACCCACCTCTGATGTGGGTGGCTGTGCCCAGTTATACGGGAAAGAGGGCCTCTGGAGACAGTTCTGGACAGCCTGAGTAAGTGAGTGAAGCCCATTCACCACACCCTATAGGGGTAGAGTAACCTGGGGCAATGGGAGAAAGGTGCCTCAGGGAGTAACACGTGCTTGGTTAGGCTTGGAACATGGCAGAGGCCATAACGACCTGCTAAGAGAAGCTGAGACTACCAACCTACTAAAACAATGTCCCAGAGGGCAGCTGTACCTTTCCTGGCCATCAGTTGGTGACACTGAGCTGAAGTCTCAGGATCTGGCTCCTGAGACTTTGTCCTTCTGCTTGGAATTATGCCACTGCCTCTATCTGCTGTGGTCTCCCTCCTGTCCTGGGACCTAAGTTCCACATCCAGGCCCAGTTCGGGTGGCCTCCTTTTAGGAAGTGTCCCCTGGCATCACAGCTGCAGGTCTCTTCCCACTACCATTGGCTGCTCCAATGGGAAGACATCAAATGGGACCAAGTCTTTAGGCTGTTATGTAGACATTCCCATGGAAACACCTGGCTCAGGTGGATTGGATGCCACTTAAGAATTGGAGAATAGGAGTTATTCATGGCTGTGCTCATTACTATCGGCTTTGAGCGGACACTCATTCCTGCTGTGCACCTTGGGAATACAGCTCCTGTCATTGAAAAGCTTACAGGGAGATGGAGGAGGTGGCCACAGAAATGGATCATTTAGTACAAGAGTAGAGGCTCCCGGAAGGCTCCCGGAAGCCTGCAGGGTGGGGAGAAGGGGAGCAGCTCAGAGAAGCCTTCCTGGGAAATGGCTCCTGGACTAAGGTGGGGAGTTAGCAGGGCCAGAAGAGAGGATGGGAAGAGGGGCAGGCTCCCCTCTTAGGTTGTCAGGGCTAGGACCTGGTCTGTTTGTTTTTTATGATATTTCTTGTGCCTGGCGTAGTGCCTAGAAATAGTAGATGTGAAACAAATGGAATGGAACATCAACATATGACACATAAGCCACGTTCAGCATGTGAGACGGGGAGCAGGCAGGGATGAGACTCATGATATAGGCTGGGGTCAGATTGTGGAGGGCCTGGCTTTGCTGCCTTCCTTCTAAGCTAGGACATTGCCCTGTAAGCAGGGGTGGGACATGCATAATCAGATTTGCATTTTATATAGACTGGGACTCCCTGCTGGAGACTGAGAGGCTGATGCTTGTTGAGTGACAATTTTGGTCACCACCTGCCTGCCAATGTCTCTGTCATGAGTCTGAGTGTACAAAACATCAACTCCATCTTGGACTTATTTTTGTGTCCTGTCTCAGGACCTGTCCTGGCATGGCAGGGACAGGGAAGCTGGGAGCGGCAGAGACAGTGAGTTAAGTATGCCACTGTGGTATAGCTGCAGGTGAGGGGAGTCCAGCTATGGGTGCCAGGTGGCCATGCAGAAGTCCTGCCCAACTCTAACAGACCAACTGCAGGTCAAGGCTGACCAGAGGAAGACGGGCGAACAAGGTGGGAGGAGAGATTTCCTTTTGTTTCTCTTGAGGAAGAAATGAGCCAGATTTCAGGTATGTGTGGTGGAGGCCAAAGCAATTATTCTAAGAGTGGAGGCGGCTGTTTCTGCAGAAATCCACTCCCAGCCTGCAGGCAAATATCAGAAAACATGCTTGCTAAGGCTTCCTATAAGCCATTTAATACCTCAAGGGAGCTCCCAGGAAGTGTGCTGGAGTACTTTTCTTATTTTTCCTTTGGGCAGGGAAAACTCTGACATGCCCCAGGGGAGACAGGCCCTGCTGGACTCTCACTGTGGCTCAGAGAGGGAAGGTGCCTGGACTCCTGGGCTTCTCCTTTCTCTTCTCCTCATGGGTACTGTGTCCTGCCAGTGAGAATCCCTACTTCTTGGGCTCTGTGCTTATGGAAGCTGGTGATGGGGTCCAAGAACTGCTTGGAGCCTCTGCCCTATAGCCCAGGTGATGCTAGCAATCGCCAGACACACCCCCTTTTGAATTTTTCTTTATTTTCAAATTTTGGGTAGGGAAAGAAGTAGGCAGGAGCCTGGGCCTCTGGCCCTCTCTGGGAGACCCTCAGCTGCTCTCCGAGAGCTCAGCGACTCCCCTTCCTGAATGGCATTTTTGAGGGGGTAAGTGGCATAGCAAAATGGAAGAAATAGACACAGGCTTAGCTCCTTCTCTGAGCCCCAACCTGCCAGTGAGGTTGGAGGTTCTTAGACCCACCTATTGGAAAGAAGAGAGTTTCTCTTCTTTATACTAGAAAGAAACCCACTTCACTCCTGGGGATCATGAAACTCCCAAATAAAAGATTCACGAAAGCAGCCACAGTATTCACCAAAGAGCACCTGAAGATACCAGGGTGGGTGATAATGTTGCCCCAGCAACCATTCCCTGGCACAGCCCCAGGAGATGGAGACCAGGGGAAAGGGACAAAGCAGTCCTTCTGCTCTGTGGGGACCTGCTTTCTCTTTTAGTGGGTAAGCCTAGTGAAAGGAAGGCCAGGGAAACAGATATCTCTGGTAGCCAGGAGATGGGAGATGATGATAGCAATGGTGATCTGGGAATCACAATCACCCATTTAGGTAATTAGCCTTTTATATGTATTATTCCGTTCAGTCTTCACTATGGTCCTACAGGTAGGAGCTGTTATTATTCCCACTGTTTAACAAAGGAGGAAGATCAGTTCAAGCTCACACAGCTGGTGTGTGAAGAGGCTGAACTGACTCTGGGGCTGGTGAGGTCCCAGTGAGGCCAAGGCAGGTCTGCCCACCCCTCCCACTCTTCCTGGTCTTTAGAAACTACAGTTTCCCCTCATGTTAAAGGCTCAGGGTAGCTAATGAAAGCCCATACGTAACCACTTGAGACCTAAGTGGGCCCAGGACCCACGGCCGTGGTCTTCATTCACTGGCAGCCTACTCAGTGCTACCCCCAAGAGGTAGTGCAAGATTATTGTCATTCCCATTTTACTCGAGGACACCCTTCTCTGACCAGGTGAGGATTTGCCTAAGTCCTACACTGTGAGTGCTGGCCGGAGGGGAGGGAATTCGGCAAAATGAGATTATGCAAGGGCTGCTGCTGGTGGCTGCCTGCTGGCTTCTGTAGTTTAGCAGCCCCCGTGGGCAGCTGCTTTTCTAAGGTGCAAAGAGAACCCGTCACTCCCAGCTCTCTTTGGGCCAGCTGGGCCCTGGACCTCCCCACTGAGCAACCCAGGGGCTCCATGACCAGGCTGCAGTGGGACACTGCTCTGCTGGCCTGCCTCTGACGGTGGACTTCATGCAGGACTCTGGAGGCAGGAAGCTGATTTCCCTAAGACCGCAGAATGTCCCTGGTGCTGCCAGAATGGGTCTGAAGACAATGAATAGACAGGTCAGATTTCTATTCCTCTGGGCTTTCTGTGGCGCCGCAAAAGAGGAGGCCCATGGGTTGGCTCCCGGCTCCTGGCCGCTGACTTACACTAGCTGGCTCTGGTGATCTTTTATATAATTTGAGCAGATTCAATTTCCCTCTGCTCAAAATCGGTAATTTCTTTCCTCTTTTTTTTACCGTCCCTTTCCAAACACTGGCTCCGGCTCATTCTTTAGGATTCAGCCCTTCCTTTTAGATACGCTTGTACTCTTTTCTCTTTAGCTGAAGATTATAAGTCCTGTCCCTGTAAGCACCTGTTTCAGTTGGGGTACATGCACAAGTGTAAAAGAAGTTACATCTGAATGAAATTATGGGGGTCATTTATATCAATAATACCGTGTTGTGTTAAGTCTAAGACATCATTGATTCTAAGATACATCCACGTTCCTTGTATTGTTCATAAAGAAAAAGTGGCCAGTTAAAGTATGATAGCCACTGCAAGATGTGCCCCCAACTTTAGGGATATTAAACTGTGAAAACAATGCACATTTGGAATCATTAAAACACAGAATGTAGACATGTTTATAGGTAAAACATGTAAGAGTGTTTATACTAAGGAGGCAGCCGGAGTGGTAAGTGACAACAGTTCCAAACCTGCCTCGTGCTGTTCGGGTGAGGGAATCAGCAAAGTGGCAAAACTCAAGAAAGCCCTTGCCTGACACAGTATGCCTGGGACATTTCATATAATCCCAACATGTTGTCACTGATGAGAACTGGTCCCATCTGGTCCCAGCAATCCTGGGATGTGGGGACTGTTTGAAAAAATGCATTACCACACCCCATCTCTGACCTACTGTGTTCAAATCTCTGGGGTCAGGCTCAGAAATTTCTACTTTATAAAAGCTTGTGCCCTCTGCCTCAGTTTTAGTGAGGAAGTCTAGGGCAGGGAGGGGAGGTGACAGGCCAACGCAAACCCGATGGCGAGCAGCATTACTGGACTCGGGAGCCCCGGCCCAGCTTCAGGGTCAGTGCTCTTCCCTTCTCTCTCTCCTCTTTGCTTTCATGGGGTGCTGCCCACCACAGAGGCTCAGCGGCCTGAGACTGTGTCCCCAGGGCTCAGTCCAGGGTGTAAGCTTAGTCTTGGCTCATTTCCCCCCGTGTGAGTTCGGCTCTTCCCTGATAAATTTAACACATGCCGATAAGCACCTACTGGGTGCGGGCACTGTCCCAGGTCCTGAGGAAGCCTCCTTGTTTCCCAGCTGGCCTGAGCCTCCTCAGCACTCTCTCAGGGAGACACTGCACAGTCGCTCTGTGGTGGCCACGCCACCTTGTGTGGCCCTGGCTGAGGCCGCCTCTTCCCTCAGGGCCTGTGGGAGCAGTGCCAGCTGCTGAAGACCACCTCAGCATTCACCCGCTGCCACCCTCTCGTGGACCCTGGGCCCTTCATGGCCTCGTGTGAGAAGACTGTGTGCACCTGTTCTCAGGGGCCACAGTGCCTGTGCCCCACCTTCCTGGAGTATGCCCGGACCTGTGCCCAGGAGGGGATGGTGTTGTACAGTTGGACTGATCACAGCATGTGCCGTAAGTTCCCTCCATGTTGGGGGGGGGTCTGTCCTGGGTGGTGTCACTCAGGGTGCTTTGGGGCTGTGTCATGAGTATGCATATCCCTAGACCTATTTCCTAAAGGACTTCTGACCTCGCCACCTGGTCTAGGAGTCCCTTTCCTGAGCAGACCTTCCGAAGGCTCCAAGTCCTGCCCCTGCCTCTGTTCTTGTGCCATGCGTCCCCTGACACACCTGGCTCCCCTCAGGAAACCCATCCCTCATCTCAGGAACTCTCAGAATGTTCTCTGCTGCCAACTGAAATCCTGGCAATGGCGATTTTGGTTTATATCTTCATGGTCTGCCTGTCTGAATTGACGAAGAGCAGGGAGCTGCCCTGACTATGGGTGCCATGATCTTTGAGGGACTGAAAGTCTTTTAAGTTCCTCCCTTTTACTGAATCAGCGTCCTCACTCCCAGTCTCAATACTCACTGTTCTTTCTAACTCGTCTCCTGGGGCCACATTTTTCTTCTTCTAATCTCATTGGGTCCCTAGTCCTTGCCACTGTCCCCAGTTTATTGTAATTAAGTGGGGGGCTTCTCCAGTTACCTCATGAGGAGCCTCCTCTCTCCCCAGAACTCCCAGTGATTCAAAGCCATGTAGATGCTCTGTGATAATTACGCAGATCACACAGACTGTAGAGAAGGAGGAGGTGTCCACCTCTTTGCCCTGAACGCATGAGTTTCAGTGTGTGGTAGACTGCATACCTGGGAGAAGGCGTTTTTAGCAATTGTTTGGCATCAGGAACCCAGAAAAGTACACTGTATCTTCTGGTCCTTCAGTCTGTGTGTGTCAGTCAGCCCCAGAGTAGAGAGACAGAGAGGAGGACAGCCAGTCCTTGCCTGGGAGGAGCTGGTCCAGTGGGGAGCACGGAGAAATCCCCGGTGGTAAGGCTGTGAAGACAGCCCTGCAGCAAAGTGGGAACAAATACAGAGTCACCATGCGGGCAAAGTGTGCGTGAACTGAGAGTGCGCTGTGCTGGGTGGGGCATTTGGTTGGAGTCAATTTCAGAGGCAAGAGGAACTGTCCGAGGAGGGATGTGACGGAGGACACCTGTGACTCCTTGCTTGGTGTTAGGAGGCCATCCCTTTGCAGCCTAAAGTTTGGTGTCACCCTTAAATGGTGCAAAAGAACCAGAAGACGTGATGGAAGGGAGGAGGTGTAGTCCCAGATGCCCTGATAGGTCTTAGCCAGGGACTTATAAGGCAGAAGAAGTTCTTGGGAGGGAGTTTGTCCAGGAGGAGTATGTGGGACGCTGGGACTGAGATGGCCACTGGAACCCTGAAGACAGGGGGCAAAAGAGGCTCTGAGCATGGCGTGGCTTGTCAGATGTCACACTGGTGGGGACCTGCTCTTGGGAGATGCCTTGGTTTTCCCTTTCAGGCCCAGCATGTCCTCCTGGAATGGAGTACAAGGAGTGTATGTCCCCTTGCACCAGGACCTGCCAGAGTCTGCACATCAATGAAGTGTGTCAGGAGCAATGCGTGGATGGCTGCAGCTGCCCTGGTAATAAACTTCCCACTTTATTTATAAGTCCAAGACCTTGCCAGTGCCCTTGGCTTTGGGAAGTGAGATGAAGGCCACTTGTGTTTATTCCCCATTGCTGAAATGAGAGGCCTTTTTATTTAGTTTTTTAAAAAGTCTTTGTACAGTGTGATCAGGATTGAGCTGGTCTTTATTTTTAATTTATGTTTTCCTGTTGTACTGTATCCATGAAAGCACTGTGTCTGGGCGAGCAGGAGGATGGTCTGGGCCCCAATAGTGACTTTGTTCGGGAGCCTGTGGCCTGATCTGAACTACAGTTTTGTTTTCTCAATTAGGTGTCAGGGAACCGGTCTGGGAGAAAGATTTTTGAAAAGTTTCCTGGATCTGCCATGTGAGCTTAGCTGAAAAAGGGCTTTGCACTGGAAAGTGCAAGAGAGACTTTGTGAGCTTTGATGAAAAACTGTTTGACTATTGAGAGTGCATTCTGCATGTTTTGACTCAGAACTTGTCTCCTAGAAAACCCTGAGCAAAAACTCTTGACTCCGTTTCTTTATCTGGAGAATGGAGACTAGTCATCCTCTGTCCCCCTGTTGTATTATCAATGTGAAAAATAAACATCGCGGAACACATTCTTTGAGCTTCCTAGAAAAAGCTTGGAGCTGATGATTCCCTAAGGGACCCACAGTGGTGAGATGACTAATGATAATGACAATGTTGAGGTCTTTGCTTTGATGTCCTTGAACCCAGAGGGACAGCTCCTTGATGAAGGCCGCTGCGTGGAGAGCACCGAGTGCTCCTGTGTGCACTCCGGGAAGCACTACCCTCCAGGCGCCTCTCTCTCCCAAGACTGCAACACCTGGTAATTGGGCTGCACAGCATGGCCTGGGAGAGCTGCCCGGGGGTTGGATGTGGGGGAGCTCGGGCGGTAGGGCAGTGGCAGGTGGCACAGCATCTGGCCTGGGCTGAGGGAGAAGAGACTGAGATGGGGGATGGGGGGGGGTTCAGGGGTTCAGGGGTGGGGGATGGATGTGGCTGGCATTGAGGGGGACCAAGGATTAAATGACAGATAAGCCTAGAAGAGGGGCCCTCAGAGAGGGCAGTATCCTGTACACACACATTTCTAGCTGTCCCTCCACACTATGCTTTGATGAATGACCCTGTCCCTATGAAGAGGACCGTGTAGCAGCCGGTACACAGTGTGTAGGTCCTTCTCTCCTTAAATCTCTTAACATGCTAGGTGGTAGGAAGTGGCAGTGGCCTCTGTGACTCCCTGCAGTTGGCCAGGCCCAACCTAGTTTTGTCCCTGCTTAGCTCCAGTCCCCTCAAAGGGCTCCTCTGGCTGGCTGTGCCTGTCCCTCTGGCCTGCAGGCTGCCTGTTTGGTGTCTTTCCCCGTGTGGCAGCCTTTGGCACTGGCTGGGCCCCTAGGGTCTCAGTTGGCTGCCTGGCGTGGCATGGGCTGGTGCGCTCTTGGTCTCTGCCACCAGCTGTGCATGGATTTCTTCATACCTGGGTAGGTTTCCAGGGACATCAGACACCCTATGTTTTCATTCTCTGCTTTCTTCCCCGTGGCAGTGTCCCCATGATTCCTTTGTGGCCAAAGCCCTGCCCGGTACAACTTTAACTTCATGAAGATTCCTCCAGCATCAGCTCCCGTCTCCCTCCAGATTTCGGGAGCTGTGTTAACTGTGCTGAGCTCTAAGTGCTTTCATGTCACTTGTGTTTGCAGAGCTGCCAATGACTTGTGCTTCTTCCCCCAACAGCATTTGCCGAAATAGCCAGTGGCTCTGCAGCAACGAGGAGTGCCCGGGTAGGTGCCCCTCCCCCTCTTCTTGCCTCCTCTTAACGGAGAGGCATCTTCTGTCTCAGCAGACGGTGGAGGGCCACACCCCAAGGTAGCGAGAAATTGTCCCTGCTGCACAGGTCGGACACAGTCATCTGACCACAGCTCTGGTTTCAGATACCAGCTGTGCTGGCCCACTCCCAGGGGAGCCAGGCAGGGCACAGCTCTGGGGAGCCCTGCTCGGGTTGAAAGGGAACAGTGCACCTGGGCTCAGGCTTGGTTGCCCTTTCCTCATCACCTGTTTGCTCAAAGGATTAAGTATGACCTGTACGGTCATGACCATGACCGACTAAACAAAGAGGATGCAAATTCTTTGGAAAATTAAGAGGAAGAAGGGCTGGCCTGGTAATTCTTTAGGCTTGAAGGGAGAGTTTCAGTGGAATTTTCTAGAATGCTTGATATGAAGACCATGGCACAGTCCAAGAGCTAAGAGAACCAGGTCTCCATATGACTGCCCTGCTCTGTTCTCACCCAGAAAATCTGTTTAGGAAAATGTGTTTTACAATCTCTGCCCTTCGCTTTCCTTTCTGTTGGGCCCCAACTCTATTCTGTTTACTGCAAACTGTGCCCATTCAGAGCTCCCTTTGCCTCACCCTGCAATGACCCTCATCTTTCCCTTTGTGGTCTTTCATGTGATGTTTTCTAGGTGCTGGGCACAGCGCTAAACACTTTATATATATTATCTGTTATAGCCTATGAGGCAGGTATAATTTATTCTTTTTATAAAGAGGAAACAGACCCAGAGAGGTTAAGTCAGTTGCCCATAGTCACACAGCTGCCAAGAGGCAGAGCCAGGACTCAGACTCATGACTGCCTACTTTATACCTTTTCTCTCCTTCCTAGTCCCAGTCCCAGACTTCGGTGGGCCAGGAAGGGGATGAATTTGGATACCTGAGATCAGATTTAAGCTCTGTGATCTAAAGGCTTTAGGGTCACTCAGGATCTTATCCAGTGCCCCTTACACTGGAAAAATCCTGAAGTAGGTGGACAGTGGGCACTACATTTAGGGCACTTAGTCTTGCCCAGGGATGGCCAACTAGCCAGCTAGGTTATCCTTTGTCCAATCCTTAAAGAAATCAAGAAGGATAAAAGATGACCCTTTAAGGAGATATCTATTCTACCTGTTAACATAATCACACCATGTGAAAGACTCAGGGAGCCCTTTGAAAGACATATGAGTTGCTGTAATTAAAGTGAAAAAACTTTTAATATTGAAATAATAAGCATTATTGTATAAGATATGTGAGCCACAGTAGATGGAGTTAGGAATTCAGCTTATTGTGTTTGTTCAGACTGACTACTACATATCAGATTAGGAAGTCTTAACAACCACTGACTGTAGGGAGGGTTTCCATCCGTCATCCTTCTGGCCTTCCATTCGTCCGAGCACTGTTTGAACACCTACTATGCACATGATGGACTGCTTGAGACAGATAGGTCTTCAATCCAAAATCTAGATGATTACTTTGGTGAGGATGCAAGATATTCTCTTGATACCTTGATGGGAAGATAGCCAGTTCCAATTCTGTCTATTGAATAGGTTGACATTTTGCTAATAAATGCAATTAAGGGTGTCCAACCTTTTTTCCCTCCACTGTACATTGGAAGAAACAAAGTCTTCTTGGGCCACACATTAAATACACAAACACTAGTGAAAGCTGAGCAAAACAAAGGTCTGTGCACAATTTGCATGACATCTGATACTGCAGATAAGGAAGACAGGCCTCAAATAATCCACATGCAGCCCAAGGGCCACGCGTTGGGTTGGGTCCCCTGCATGTCTAAGCTTTTCTCTGCATTCTCAAAGTCCCAGCTCTGACCTTTCTCTTGTTCTGGAGTTTGGTTGATCGTTGCCTCCTCGTCCATCTCCATCCATGGCACCTAGGCATATTTCTACACCTTGCCTCATGAATCAGCAGGCTGTGAGGCTGCCTTATGTTGCCAGTGTGATGACTTCAGGTAGAGCTTCTACTGAAAAGAATATACAGAAAGGTTCTGGAAGGGGATATGCTTGGTTCTGCCTATAAAGCAAAGAGCAGGCTGGGGGTTCTCTGCAGACCCTAGAGTAGTATACATTGTGAATCTCAGAAATAGAGAAGTGAGTTTTGATTCCTCAGAATAAGGTGAGTGTATACTACTTATCTATTGCTATGTAACAAATTATCCCCAAACCAAGCAGCTTAAAGCAATGAACATTATCTCACAGGTTCTATATATCAAGAATTTAGGAAATGGCCAGGTGCAGTGGCTCATACCTATAATCCTAGCACTCTAGGATGCCAAGGCAGGTGGATTGCTTACCTGTTTGAGCTCACGAGTTTGAGACCACCCTGAGCAAAAGTGAGACCCCCATCTCTACTAAAAATAGAAAAACTGAGGCAAGAGGATCACTTGAGCCTGAGTTGGAGGTTGCTGAGAGCTGTGATTCCACAGCACTCTACCCAGGGTGACAGCTTGAGATTGTGTCTCAAAAAAAAAAAAAAAAAAAAAAGAAGAAGAAGAATTTGGGGATGGCTTAGCTGGGTGCCTCTGGTCCAAGAGCTCTTCTAAAGCTACAGTCAAGCTATTACCTAGGGCTCTAGTCTCATCTGCAGGCTTGACTGAGGAGGGAGGTGGATGACTTTGGAGCTCACTAATGTGCTGGTGGCAGACATTCCTGCCTTTCCATGTGGATTTCTTCCTGGGGCTGCTTTGTGACATGACAAGTAGCTTTCCTTGGGCGAGTGACTTGCAGAGTGAATAAAAGTACAGCCAAGACAGAAGCCACAGTCTTTAAAAAACCTGATCTCTGGCTTGGTGCCCATAGCACAGTGGTTAGGATGCCAGCCACATACACTGAGGCTGGCTAAATAGCAATTTAGCCTGACCTGGGCCAACTAAATAGCAATGACAACTGCAACAAAAAAGTAGCCGGGCATTGTGGTGGGTGCCTGTAGTCCCAACTACTTGGGAGGCTGAGGCAAGAGAATCGCTTAAGCCGGAGAGTTTGAGGTTGCTGTGAGCTGGCATGCCACGGCACTCTACCCAGGGCAACATAGTGAGACTCTGTCTCAAAACAAAAACCAAAACCCCAAAAACCTGATCTCTGAAGTGACACCTCCATTTCTGGTGTCTTATATTCACTAGAAACAAATTAACACATCCAGTCTGTGCTCAAGAGGAGGGAGGGGTTATAGGAAGACAAGAATACAGGAGGTGGGGTCCCTGGGGTCTGTCTTAGAGGCTGCCCAGCTCAGACTGTGTATGTGAGTAATAGGAGGGGGAGGAAGAGCCCGGGAGAGTGGAGTTCAGTGCTGGGGAGGGGCTAGGCCTCCTGTGCTCCCTGCTATCTCTACCTGCTACATAGGTGTTAGGGCAGCCTCAGGCAAAATTATGGCTTCTTCATAGCCTGCAGACTTCCCTTTCTGTGACTCCAAGGCTATCTTCTCTTCCTCTGAGAAACGCCCTGCCTAGGGAAGCTCCACTAACTTAGGTCCCATTGAACTATAAATGTTTGGTTAGGGTTAAGGTGAGAGGCGGCTTGCCTGTTAACAGAGCCTGTTCCTCAAATAATGAAAGCGGCTTGTTATAGGATCTCAAACTTCTAGTGGAAACATACTGAAGGTACTTTTCTAGAGCTAGGAAGAGGTGGGGGAAGCCTTTTCATTTGTGTCCAAAATCCCATGAGCTTGTAAAGATGGCGCAGAATGAGGACTGTGAACAGAGACAGGCTCTGGACTCCGCCAGCCTGGTTGGAATTCCAGTTCTATCTCTTCCTAGCTGGCTGACTTTGGGCAAGATATTTAATAATTTGTAGCTTTAGTTTCCTAATCTGTAAACTAGGGATCATAACAGCAGCTTTATCCCATGGTTCTTGAGAGGCTATTATCACTCACACACAGCAAATGCTTCACAGAGCACAGAAGCAGCTGTTTCATTACACAGGGCTGGGAAGGAGTCTGGAATGGGCAGGGGTGGTGTGTGGGTGTGGCTGGGGCAGGTAGGCAGGAGGGTGGGACCTGCCTGGTCAGCAGGGGAGGCCTTGGTGTAAACCGTTACTCATTTGTGAGTAACTTCTGGTGGATTCTAACATAGCCCTGTAATCTGACCTTGGGATTCCAGGTCACTGCCATCTCCACTAGAGAACCCCCCCCCCAAAAAAACCCCCCAAAAACCTGATCTCTGAAGTGACACCCCCTCCACAGGAAGGTAGTAAAGCCCACATTGTTGGCTAACAGAGACTGCAATGAATAAACCAGGATAGTTCTCCTTTGGGGAAAGGGTGTATTTCTAAGTGCCTGGGTGAGCCTGGGGGTTCTGACTTTGCCAGTTCACAGAAAGTCTCTATCTGCCTGTCCTGGCCCCTGCTGGAGTTTCTGGAGTCCCCTCAGACCTCCTTCAGGCCACGCTGATGTATCATTTTTCGTAGCCAAGGCCTCCCTCCACCTAGTCACTGTATTCAGACCCAGCAGTCCGCATGCCCCTTGGCAAGTGGCAGTGTGTGTGTCCAGGATCAGAATGACAACCGGTTTGACCCTAAAGAAGTCAGGCTCATGGAACTGGAGGAGCCACCCCTTGAGGCAGTACCAAGTGGTATCAAGTGCTCTGGGCTCTGGAGCCAGACGGACAGCCTGTCCTCACCCTCCGGTTTGACCACTGTGGTACTCTGGGCGAGTTTCACTTCTCTGTGTTTAGTTTCCTCATGTGTAAACTGAGAATAACGACTCTGCTTCGCCGTAGTGGTAAATGAGCCGGTTCCCACTCAGCACTTGGACACGCATCTTGCACTTTGGGTTGAGATTATGTTACTGTGACTTGAAAGCAGCCTGTGGTGAAAATTTGTATCTAGAGAAGGTCTGAGTTGCTTTGGTAAAGGCCTGTGGGCTGGCATTTGTTTGGTGGAGGCTGCAGGGACGGGCTGGGGAAATGGATGTACATGTCCCCAGCAGAGCAGCAGTGTCCAGGGCTCCCTGCAAAACAAAGGGTTTGTTTAGAAGAGGTGATTTATTTCCAGCAGATGAGAGATTTCTTTTTGTTTTTTTTTCATAAGGGAAGATATTTCTTCACGTAGGAGTGGATCTGCTTTAACTTCCAGGTGTTCTACTTTGTATGTTATTTTAAGAATCCCCTGCCTTTTATTCATTCAAACTTTTGGTGCCCACCTCTCTGTCTGGTGGTGGGCCTGCTGTTTGGGGGGCACTGCCTGTTGCCTGACTGATGGGGCTTATTCTAGGTGTCCAGTCCTGGGCACAGGGTGGGTGAGCCTGGCCATGTGGTCAGTTGTTCTGGTGGACATTCCAGCTCCCATGGCTGACTACCCGGCAGCTCTCCCATCCGTTTTCCTGGGTTTCCTGTGTTTGCAGTTCTGTCCCTCAATTGTACCAAGAAGATAAGCTAAGTATAATATTTAGACTTCTGATTCCCGAGAAACTCAGGAACACAAGTCAGTGGTCAGAGCAGGAAATCAGATCAGAGGATTAGATTTGAGCCCTGAAAGTTTTGCTTTCCAATACTTGCACGTTTTCTCATTGACCCCTCTTTTCCTGGGCATTGTCAAGGATAACAGAAGTCCAATGGCTTATCCAGATAAGAGCGCTCTGAAGAAAACAGAGAAAGGTGGGACAAGAATTTCCACTCACTTTACAGAAGCAGGGTCAAGACATTTGACACAAAGGACCACATTGCTCTGTTGGTAGCAGAATGAAAGTGATTTTCTGAGAAACAGTTCAAGAAGGCTTTCCTGTGACCTTGCTGGGGCTGGGGTCCAGCACGTGCACCACGAGCTGGGGTGACTCTGGCCCCCATGTGTTACACGTTCTGCTCTGATTTCCATGAACACCTGCCTCTCACCCTTGCTCTTCTTGAGGGCCAGTGGAAGGGAAGGTAACGCTGCTCAGAACTGTCTGGGGCCTCTTTCCTTTCTCCTAATTTCATCTGGGCTAGGTGTGACCTCATGCCATCCTGGAAGGCAGAGGGACATACAACCAGTTGCCTGGGGCTGCCCACCCCCATCCCTGTAACAGTCAGCATTGCCCGGGCAGTGGTGAGATAATGGGCAGATGGCCTCTTGGTCTCCCATTGGCCCCAACAAGAGTGACTGCAGAAGCTTGCCTCTGAGGAGGCCCTAGAGCTGACCCTCGCTGGGGTGGAGGAGGGAGCCTCCAACTCTCTACTGCTGGGCTCTGACAATGTCCCCGCCTTACCTGCCTCCTCACCCTGCATCTGGGCTGTCAGCTCTGCCCGCTGACCTCCAGGGACTCTCCTGGAGTGGAGCTTTGTTCTGGAGCTCCTCCCATGCCAGCTGAAAGACAGCTGTGTTGCTGGACAGCATTCCCTGGACTAGGTGCTCTGTGGGCTCTGGGGCTGCTACCAGAGGCTGGCCCTGACCTGTGGGAAGTGCATGACCCTGGGCAGCAGCTATGAGGGAACAGTGGAGGTGGCAGGGAGCTGGGAGTCCCGGGTGTGGATTTGTGGGTTTTTGGCCCAGCACCCCACCTTCCTACCTGCTCCATCTGTAAAGTGAGGTCTAGCTCTGACATGTTACAGTTGTTTTTTTTTGAGACAGAGTCTTACTATGTCACCCTCCATAGAGTGCTGTAGTGTCACAGCTCACAACAACCTCAAACTCTTGGGCTCAAGTGATTCTCTTGCCTCAGCCTCCCAAGTAATTGGGACTACAGGCACCCTCCATAATGCCCAACTATTTTTTTGTTGCAGTTGTCATTGTTGTTTAGCAGGCCCAGGCCGGATTCAAACCCACCAGCCCTGGTGCATGTGGCTGGCGCCCTAACCACTGAGCTATGGGCGCCAAGCCAGAGTCCTCTTGTGGGGAGACAATACGTGTGAAGTTCAGAGATGGGGCACCCTACTTGCATGTGCATCCCACCTCTGCTCCCCAGGAGACTTCCCTTCACCTCCCATTCTTCCCCCTTCCTCTTTGTCCCTCCAGGAGAGTGTCTTGTCACTGGTCAATCCCACTTCAAGAGCTTTGACAACAGGCACTTCACCTTCAGTGGGATATGCCAGTACCTGCTGGCCCGGGACTGCCAGGACCTCTCCTTCTCCATTGTCATTGACACCATGCAGGTGAGCCTGGCCAGGCTGGTTGCTATGGCTCCGGCCCCCTGGGAGGTGCGGGCCATGGCTTTCTGTGCAGGAGGGAAGACCCTTCCAGGCTTCATTTACCCCCTCATTCTTTCAGAAACCCTACCCATGTCTCTGTCCCTAGAGAGAAGGAGCCCTGCCTGCTGACCACATCACTCAGGGCTGGCTTGGCTCCCAGAGAAGCTTCCCGGGGTGCTTTAGGTTCTGCCTGTTGCCCTCATCGTGAACCCCTGCTGTGTGAAGCTGAGCGACTGGGGTGGGGGCAAGGAGGAATGTCTGCCATTCTGCTCTGCTGTGGCAGGTTGTAGACTTATTTTCTCTAGAAAACAGAGCAAAGAAGAAGACAAATAGAGTGCTGAAGTCCCCATTCTCTTTGGAACAATAAACCCAAGGAACAAGCTGAGCCAGAGGCCCACAGTTCTTTTTAAAGATGAGGCCAGGATGGGAAAGGCTGTGGCAGAGGTTGGGCTTAGTACTTTGTACAACTCTAGGGCCCCATAGACAGTGCTTTGTGAGAATGGAGTGCGGCCAGTGAGAATGGCAGAGGCTCTCTGGAGCTGGGCCTTTCTCTGACTCAGCAGGTCTTGGGCTGGGGTGCTGGACTGGTAAGGGGTCAGCCTGCACCCCCTCTTGACAGTGTGCTGATGACCCTGATGCTGTCTGCACCCGCTCAGTGACTGTTCGGCTGCCTGACCTGCACAATGGCCTTGTGAAGCTGAAGCATGGGGGAGGAGTCGCCATGGATGGCCAGGACGTCCAGGTCCCCCTTCTGCAAGGTGGGCTTCTCCTGCTCCACCAGGCCTGGAGCTGGCCTGGCTTGCCCCAAAGTGCCCCTCCTTCTCAACATGGTCACTGCCCATTGACACCTCTTCGTAGGATGTGATGGAGAGTTCTCTTTGGAGGGCAGGGTGGGGATACATCTCTGCAAGAAGGGAAGGCTTCCTGGAAGAGGGTGGACTAGAGGAAGTTGGCTGAATACCTATAGATGAGGAAGCTTCTTCAGGTCTCAGAAAGAGTAGATGGGAAAAGGAGCCAAGAGGATTCTCACTTGGCTTGAGCCAAAGGGGTGGGTTGAGTCTTGGGCAGGTGGTTCTGGTTTTGCTTAGAGGTGGGGCAGAAGCAGAGGCTGAGTCTGAGAGGTCTGGAGTGGCTGGTGATGGTCAAAACAGAGGATGCCACTTGTGGTAAGGCCTGGTGACCCTCTGGTCTGTACAGTGTCTGGTCAGGTTGCACTGTGGCTGTCACAGCAAAACTGCTTTTGCATAGCACAACCCTCAAGCTTCACCCTCAGAGTGGCTCTCAGACTCCTCCCCCTCCCCCACGATTCCTCGCCATCCTGTGGTTCATTTTCCCAGCACTGCACGCAGTGGATAGTGGGTATACAGTGTGTCAGTGAATGACAATGCTCATGTGTCTCCTCATGAAATGGGATGTTTATTGCACCAGGGCAATGGATATGCTCCCATCTGACTCCACCTTCCTGCAGCAGTGAGAATTCAGCTATGGGGACTATGTAACGCAGCCCAGAGACGCAAGGGCAGAGGTTCCCCGGCATGCTCTGGAGTCTTGAGTTCAACATTACAGTCTAAAGCTGAGGCTACAGAAGCCTCTGCTGCCCTCCTGTGGCATCAGGGGGAATGGCAGGAGACAGCCAGGGCATAAAGGCTCCTTTCTGGGGAACCTTATTTGCCCTCTGTCCGCGGGGACTACCTTTCCTCCTGAGACCCTCTTAAGTCTCTTGGATACCCCATCTGCCCCTAACTCATTGCTGTTCATTGCTACTATCCTCTTGAGACATCCTGTCTCCTCCCACAATACATAATGTCTGCTATCATTCTGTCCTCCCCACTTGTTCTGCTGGGCTCCAGGTGATCTTCGCATCCAGCATACCGTGATGGCCTCTGTGCGTCTCAGCTATGGTGAAGACCTGCAGATAGACTGGGATGGCCGTGGAAGGCTGCTGGTAAAGGTAGGTCCTCTTTGGAGGCACTGCCTCCCTGCAGCCCAACCCTTACAAAGTACCCCTTGTGCTCTGAGCAGAATGGTTCTGTGTGGTGGGAAAAGAATTTCTTTCTCCTCATGCCCTACACCCCCAGAATGAGGAACAGACCTCTCTTGTATATGAGAAGCTGGTGTTTGTTCTCTGGATGCCTCTTGTTGGACCCGGGGAGTCTCCCTTCTGGAGCTTCCTGACTGGGATGGGCTCTTGTGGCGCTGGGAAGGGGCCAGATTTGCTGTCCAATTTCCTGGCTGAGATGAGGCCTGGAGATAGGGGTATCTCCCCAGGTGCCCACTGTGGGCAGCACAGGAGGAGAGTCCCACTGGAACCCACAGCCAAGGGAAAGCCACCCCATCTGCCTGGGAGAGGTTGCACAGGGGACTACCAAATTCTGCCTCTGTGGGCAACTTCTCTTGTTCTCTGTGGGCCTAGAATCTCATGGGATAACAATTCATACCATTTCCCATCCTTCCATCTACACTGTTTCCCTTGAAATGTTCTCGGCAGGTAGGCAGTGTGGGTATTATTACTGTCATCTTATAATTGAGGCAGCTAAGGGACAGGGAGGCTGAGAGACTGTCCACGCTCTTAGACTGACCTGGTTTCCTGATCTGACCCCCTAGTGCCACCCATTCATCATAGAGCAAGATTAGTTCTCTACCCAGTGCCTTTCCAGTCAGACCAGCAGTTCTCATGTTTTGATCTCAGGATGCCTCTATACTCTTAAGAATTATTGAGGGTCCCAAGATCTTTTGGATTATATATCAATACTGAAATTAAATCAGAGGCATTTAAAATATGTATTAAAAAGAACAACAGTAAATCCACTATAGATTAATATAAGTACTTTTTGTCTGAAAAATAACTGTTTTCCAAAGCAAAACTAAGTAATGAGAAGAATACCACAGTTGTACATTTCTGTAAATTTCTTTAATGGATGGCTTAATAGAAGACAGCTGGATTTTCACAACTACTTCTACATTTAGTCTTTTGCAATAATTTGTGTCATGTAGCCTCTGGAAAATTCCACTGTATGCTTGTAAAAGAATGAGAAGGGAAAACACAAATGTCTGCATATTATCATGAAAAGAGTTGTGGCCCCATAGACCCCTAGAAAGAGCCTCAGGGACCTCCATGAGCCCCAAGACCACACTGAGAACAGCAGTCCTGGATCATGTTAGGGTCCCTGGGAGTACCCTCTGCACACTGGGCCAGAGTCCCTTGTATAATCCTGGGAAGGGTGTTAGGCATCCTGGCTGAATCCTGGCTTCTTGCCTTCGCATGAGGCCATACTATTTCTCATCTTAGAGTCCCTGAGGGGATTTCAAACTAACTCTTTTTCTCTTTTATAAAAAATATACCTCTGCCCACAGACCATAGAGTGGGAAGGTCAGGAGATCTTCTTGTTTCCAGCTGGAAATAAAGAAACATCATTTCTGGAGCAAGAGGAACTTTCCCAGGTCTCATAACCATAGTGACAGGGTAAAGATCAGAATGGGGATCTCCTGGCCCCTGGACCTTGGTCTTCAAGGCAGTGCCTCACCTTAGCCATGTCACTTCTCAGAACCCTCCCTGCCACGGACAGCTGCTCTCCCATCCATGAAGTCCCTTGGTCAGCAGGGCCATGGCTTCTCGCCCTGGGACCTGCCCTTCCTCTCCCCTGAGGGGGACAAAGGTTGACTTCTTTCTGTGGGAAGGGATGTAGGATTATTTCTGGGTGTGTATTTTGGTCAGTTTAGCTAACAAGAAGAGGATTTCTTTGGTCAAGACTCAGGACAGTGTCAGAGGATCCCATGGTCTGTGGGGTTGGCTTATGGGTTTGATATGAAGCAGGAACAGGGCCCTTGACATGGAGCAGAGGCACCTCAGAATTCTAATCCTGGGGTCTTGGAGACTGCAATGTGGGGGAGATGGTGCTGCCAGGGGCTACTCCCTCTGATTGCCTGTCCTCCTGGGGCCACTCCCTCTGATTGCCTGCCCTCTGGGCGTGCTCTGTCCCCATGGGACTGGAGGTCCAGGCAGCAAGGCTCTGGTCACTGGAAATCAGGTTTTGTGTGTGCTCTTGCCCTGGCTATGTGCAGGGCCCAGCTCAGCCTCGGCAGGGTGCAGTGGGAAAGACCCTTGGCAATCTTCCCTCTTTGTCAGAACTGGGCAGAGCAGAGGTTTATTTCAAACTGCAAGTGCCTCCTCTAAGTATGAGACTCTGCAGGGCTCTTGCCAGCCACAACCTGGAGTGGACATATTCACGGTTCTGACCCCTGGCTGACCTGATCTTTAGATTAGGAAGAAGATACAGTTTTAGAGAGTGGTGGTGAACAAGAGGGCTTTGGGGGAAGAAAGAAAAGAAAGAAAGATGCTGAGTTGTGGGGGAGGGGAGGAAGGCTCATCACCAGTTGTGCTGCTTTGCCCAGCCTGGCTCTGACTGCTGGCTTTGCACTCTAGCTCATGTCAGGGGGAGAAACTAGTTTGTTCAACAGTTCATTCATTCAGCAAATATTTATTGAGTGCCTACTGGCACTGGTGTGGTCTGAGTGTGTCCTCTCCAAATTCGTATGTTTAAATCTTAACCCCTAAGGTGTGGTATTATTAGGAGGTGGAGACTTTGAGAGGTGATTAAGAATGGGATCTGTGGCATTTTCCATTCTTGGTGGCAGCCTGTCTGCTTGCAAGTGCTCTTAATAAATCTCTGCAATTAATTCTAAAAAAAAAAAAAACAAAGAAAGAAAAAGAACGAGATCTGTGCTCTTGTAAAAGTCCCCAGAGAGCTAGCTATCCCCTTCCACCATGGGAGGACACAGCTAGAAGGTGCCATCTATGAACCAGACATCTGAATATGCTGGTGCCTTGATCTTGGACTTCACAGATTCCAAAATTGTAGGAAACAAATTTCTGTTGTTTGTAAGCCATCCAGCCTATGGTATTTTGTTATCCCAGCAGTGAAACAAAACAGAGAAAAATCCTTACCTCATTTAAATTCTAATTGGGGGAGACAGACAATTAAAGCAAACAAGTAAATTATATTATATATTAGAAGGTGATAAATCCTGGGAAGATAAATAAAGCAGAGAAGGGGGCAGGAAGTGCCAGGGTTGGGGGATTTAAACATTAAATGGGGAGGTCAGGGAGGAACCTGGTGCCTAATGTGACAACACTTGATAGTGGTAGAGCAAACAAGGAATCATTACTCTGTTCCCTTTTTTGTTAACAATATTTACATGGTTACATTTTATATGGGGCTGGAACTTTCTACTGGATTGCTCACCTGGCATCTTGGTAAGTCAGATCTGGATGGGGCTCCAGGAAATGATGACCTTGGGGCGCACAGGCTTGGCACCTGAAGGTTTCAGAACACAAGCAGGTCATCCACCTTGGTAATGACCTATAGAGTGGGAGTCAGGACTCATGGGTCCCAGCGCTGCTGTATCTCTGAATCAGGGTTCTCTCAACAGAAACCAGTGGTAACTCCTGCTGTGTTGGGTGAAAGGCAGCTTCCACTCTACTCCTCTGAATGTGCACTTTGTGTTCAGAACTTTCTTCAGTTCTGAGCATGGACAATGAGCCACAAGCTTGAAATGTGAATCCTGGACCCCTCTTGGTCACCCCACAGCAGGCTGCCCCAGAGTCCTCCCAGACCCTCACTTCCACCCATCACAAGCCCCTACACTTACAAGTCCTCTTTGGGTGCGGTCTTTTCTTTTGGCTGGGTTAAATGTAGGAGATTAGGGGGAAGCTGTTGTTTCTTATCAAACATGAGCTCCAAGAAGGTTCAGACCACACCCACTCCACCTGCGTGTGGAGTACACATGTGTGACCAACACCATTGTCCTTTACAGGGGCTTGAGTTTGCATGTGACTCCTGTGGGTGGCAGGCCCACTGGCTTAGCCACTCTCCTGACAGGCACTGAGGGCAGAGAGCAGGGTGCATGAGGCTTAGCCTGCCTGCTCCTCCCAGCTCTGCCACTGCCTCTGTGACCTTAGGCAAGTCACTCTTCTCTGGGCCTCAGTTTCTCTGTCTTTAAATGACCAGATAATCTCTAAAATCCCTTCTCAGGGGACAGATCTCTCACTAAAGATTTAGGAGTAGGGATGGAGCTGGGAGGCTTACACCGCAGTTGGCTTTATAATTTATTCTTCTACAGCCCAGGGTTTAGCTGTCTTTTATTTTTCACTGGGGTAACTTTTCTGATTAAAATAATCTCATTAGCGAAACGACACTGTTGCTGCTTTGGCTGCAGCGGCTCCAAGGTGGTCTGGCCTCTCCCGCAGCTGTCCCCAGCCTACGCCGGGAAGACCTGCGGCCTGTGCGGGAATTACAACGGCGACCAGGGCGACGACTTCCGGACCCCAGCAGGACTGGCGGAGCCCCTGGTGGAGGACTTCGGAAACGCCTGGAAGTTGCACGGAGACTGCCAGGACCTGCAGAAGCAGCACAGCGACCCCTGTGCCCTCAACCCGCGCCAGAGTGCGTGAGCCGGGGGAAGGCGCCGATCCCGCGAGGCCCCGAGGTCCCCACGTCCCATTGCGCCTGCCGCGGGTTGGGGGAGCGAGGGATTTGCGGTGGGCCTTTGGTGTTACGGTCAGCATCTCGTTACTGCAGCCGCCGCCACACCCACTCAGTTAAATTACCGTAGGATACCCGGACTGGGCGGGACTGCAGGTCAGCTGTGTTAGCATCCCTGGGCATGCCCAGGTGACCCCCGCGGAAGACATCCTCATGGCAGCGACCCCCACCCAGCAGAATGGACTCCCCTACCTGGGCATAGGCTCCCTTCTGCAAACCCACCGCGGTACCAGATCCCCACCACGGAAAACACCCCTCCCCCCAATGCAGGACCGATACCCCCCTTTCCCCAGGCATATCCCCGCCTGTGACAGACCCTCCCACGGAAGGCCCCCTTTCCGTGGTCCTCTCGCGGCAAGCCCGCCCATTTATGCTGGCCCCTCTCCCCCGCAGCCAGGTTCGCCGAGGAGGCCTGTGCCGTGCTGACGTCCCCAGCTTTCGCCGCCTGCCACCCCGCGGTCAGCCCGCTGCCCTACCTGCGCAACTGCCGCTACGACGTGTGCGCCTGCTCCGACGGCCGGGAGTGCCTCTGCGACGCGGTGGCCAGCTACGCGGCGGCCTGCGCCCGGAGAGGCGTCAGCGTCGCGTGGCGGGAGCCCGGCTTCTGCGGTGCGTGTCCCCCGCGCCCGCCGGCCCTCGGGGCTGCCCGCCCGGTCGCCGGGGCGCCCTGCCGTCTCTGTCCACGTGTGCTTTGCAGACACTTTGTCCGCATTATTTCAGTGGAAAGGGCCCTGAGACATTTTGGCAAGCGGGGGTTGTGGGGACGGTTCATTTGCACCCGCTTTCCCCTTGCACCTCCAGACAGGATATATGGCAGTGGGGACTGGCTCTCCCACCAGCGAGGCCGGTTACTCTGGTCATTCCGGGAGGACGTGTTGGAACCCCTAGCGCGGAGGCCTGGAGCCCTGGGGTCCCTGCCATGCAGAGATCTCCTGTGGCTGCTGCCACCTAGTGTTCGACACGTGTGCGGTCAGGTTGTGCAGTGAATGGTCCTGGATCCCAGGGGTGCAGGCATCCCTCCAGCGTTAGTTGATGGAGGCAATGGCAAGTCGGCATACACATCCTTTGTTTATAACTTCAGGCAAACCACGGTGGATTCCTGGCCTAAATCTTCGGCATTGTGTAAAGTTACATAAAGCTAAGTTACCTCAGTGTCCCCAGGTGACTAGATTCTCACTCTGCAGTTAGATCCTGCCACCAGAATTGGTATCTTTTCCCACACTCTGGTCCTTTCATGGTTAGATAGATTGTGCTCACTTTTCTGTCGTTACTGATTTTGCTCTGGGGACACTTGCTGAGTGCCCAGTGTGCACAGGCAACACCGATGATGTAGAACACCAAGTTTCCTCTTTGAGGTACAAAGGGAACCCTTTCTAGGTAGCTATCACATCCAGTAAAAGGATAATTAGATTGCAGGCAGGGGCAACCAAGATAGGCTTTTTGGAGGAGGTGTACTAGACCATGGTTTTAAAAAGGTGCTTTCTTGGTAGAGAACAATTGTTTCCAATAATAGAACAGCAGTAGTTAAGCATACAAGTGAGGAGGATATTCCATAAAAATAAGGTATGGTGGATATTTGATTTGGGGGTGGTGGTGAAGTAGATGTGTTTTGTTGAAATGTAGATGGTCCTGATGGAAGCTAAGAGAACTGGTGAAAGGAATTAATTATCTATTTGAAGAGAAGTTTAGACGTGAGGGTTCTAGAAGTGCCAAGATTTTGGGTCTAATATGCCAGTTCATGTTTTGAGTCTACGCAATCTCATAAAAGGAGACAAAAGTTAGGATGAAAGGGAACAAGTATATAAATACAGCAGTTGGGCACATCCCATCCCTCTGGCTCTGTGGTGGCTTAAGGACGTCATGGGCTAGTAGTGGCTGGGAGAACAGAGTCTGGGTCCTCACTGGCAGCTTGCCCCACCAGCTATGTGATCTTGAGGCCTTCACTTAGCCTCTCTGAACTTTAGTTTCCTCGTTAGTGTTTGCTGTTTAGAAATTGGAAAAAGCAATGAGGAGTAAGTAAGGTGCTGGTGGTGAATGTTCTTCGGTTGTCTACCGGTATTAATTAATTGTGCGTTATCAGTGTGCTACAACATTGGAAGGGTTTCCTAATTTAGGACTTTCCCCCACAATGCAATGGGCCCATCAAAATATTTTTTAATCTCTCATGAGCAGCTGTTCTTAACCTCCACTGAACAGAATAGGGGAAATGGGCTGACACCGGAGAAGGAGGAACCGAGATTCCTTCAAAGAATTTCCTGACTTCAGAGGCTTTATATAGGCAGAAAGTGCTTTGGGATGGGGAGGAACTTTCCCTGAAGGCTTTTAAGGACAAGAGGACTCTGTTTCTGTGGGTTTATGTGACAAGAGAGAAGGCTGGCCAGGTAGCTCTCCCTGTGAGCCTAGAGCGGCTGGACAGGACTCCTGGGTTCTTGCCTCTGAACTGTCTGGACTTGGAGAGTAGCTCAGGTCCAGCTGTCCCCTTAACCCGCTGAAACCATTGAATCCATTGGTAGAAAGAGGTTATAACAATTAGGGACAACTAGGGAGCAAAGTCATCGAATAGTCACTTTGTGGTATGTTTTGAAGAGATTCAGGACAAGAGCACACATTCTTTTTCCTTGAAAAATGGTTATGCTTTCTTTGGGAAGATGAGACCATTGTTCCCCGAAGGCCAGGATAAAATCTTGCTCTCCCTGTATCCTTGGGAGGGATAGCCTCTGGCACACAGGGGCATGCACAGGCCCTGACACAGTCAATGTCTGTGAAACTGATGTGCATTATTTCTTCTGGAAATGGCTAAAGGAGAAATTTAATAAGGCTTCAAGCCACCTCTAGAGACAGTCTCCCAAAACAAAAGAAGCTCTCCAGTTTAGCAGCCCTTTAAAGGATGAAATGTGTCCTTGTCATTATAGACTCAGTGGGTTGAAAGGGAACTTCATCTTTATTGCCCAACACGCCCCATCTTAACCTACACTCCCTCTAAATATTCATCCAATGACCCTACCTCTCTACTCTTTCAGAGAAAAATCTATGTCAAATATGACTAGAGAGTTTCCCAGCTGCCTTCCAACACCAAGTCCAAGGTGGTTGTAGGTGAAGGAGGCTGCAGGGTCTCTCCAGAGGTTCTACCCCCCTTGCTGAAATTCATGGCCCAAGCTTACTTTTACAGCACTTGTGAAATGCTCTGCAGGGGTGAGGTGGGAGGGCAGTTTCTGCTGTGGAAATAATTCTAATAGAAGGGGAAGGACTCTACTAGTCATGGGAGGAGTGTGCCTGGGGAGAGGTTCTCACCTCTTAGATGGCAGCTGGTCAGCAACGGGGAAGTGTTTTGAAGGGTGGGTGCTCCCGACCACTCTCCTGTCCTCCTTTGCTCAGAATGCCAGGTGTCCTTTCTCTGGAATGCCCCTTCCATCGTGGGCCTGCTGACCTGGGGCTATGTTTCCCCAGCAATAATAATAAGAGCAGTGAGTGTTCACCACATGCCAGGCATTCCTCTAAGGACAGAGCCCATTTAACCTCCACACACCCAGGTGGATATTGTCTTATTCTGGGGACTACTCAAAGTTACATGGCTAGCTGCTGGTGGACTTGGGCTTGAACCCAGGTGTTTGAGATACAGAGCCCACTCTCTTAGTTGCTTACTGCAGTGCTGCACTTCCTTCTTTCTTTTGTCTCTTGTGGGGCTTCTCTGAGGGAGGCCAGGGAGGGGGAAGGCTGTGGATAGATGGGCTCTGCCCATATTGCTGGGGGAGGTATAAGAGTGTCCTGCTCTTTTTTTTTTTTTTTTTTACCAGCGTGTCCCCCAAGGGACTATTTCCTTTTTAGAGCGAAATGTTTATGAGCATGAGGTTTAGAGTCATAGAGAACTGGGTTCAAATCCTGCCTCTGCTTCTTCCTGAGGGCCATGCCCCTGATAAGTCACTTGGCTTAAGTTTCAGTTTTTTGACCGGGAATGATGAGAGAGCTAACTCACTGTGTGAGGCATGAAACCTGCATGAAGAGAAGGGCACTCAGTAGGTGCTCAATACATGGTAGCTATTGTCCTTATTGTCATAGGGATACTCTTGCCTGTCACTCTCAGTTCTTTTAAATATTTGCAGCTTCAAAACCCACTGAGATTTTGACTATGTCCTAGGATTTGAGAATTCAGATACGAATAAAGCATGTTCCCTCTGGCTGAGGGGAGGAGAAAATGTGTGCTTCCATATTACAGTATACATTTGTGTGCTGAAAGATGCACCTTTGCTCATAGCAGGAAATGAAGGTGATGACTATATGGACATAGTTAGGGGTCACAGCTGCTAGGGTGGCATGCCAAGTCCTAGAAGCACAGTTATTGTTGTCTGCTGTTTCCACTGAGGCCTGCCTTCCCCTCCCCTCTCTCCAGCAATGAGCTGCCCGCATGGCCAGGTGTACCTGCAGTGTGGGACCCCTTGCAACCTGACCTGCCGCTCCCTCTCACACCCGGATGAAGAATGCAATGAAGTCTGCCTGGAAGGCTGTTTCTGCCCCCCAGGGCTCTACCTGGATGAGAGGGGAGACTGTGTGCCCAAGGCCCAGTGCCCCTGTTACCATGACGGCGAGATCTTCCAGCCTGCGGACATCTTCTCAGACCATCACACCATGTGGTAAGCGCAGGCAGCAGGGCCAGGGTCCTTGGAATGGCAGAGCTGGGGTGGAAGATGGTCCTCCAAGTCCTTCACTTCCTGGATGGGTAAACTGAGGCCCAAGATAGGATGTGGCTTATCCAGATTTGCACAGTGCATCACCAGCTCAGCAGGCATTTGGCGTAGGTCTTCTGACTTCCATATTAGGAAGGGTACTAGAACTCCAGGCTGGCAGTGGGAGTTCTTAAGTTTTACTGCACACTAGTACATGTTAGACTCCACTTCTCAACTCCACATCAGGCTTGCTTCTGGCAGGTCTTTGCCTATGCCTTCTGTGATGATCAGTTTCAACAGGGCTGCTGTCATTGAGAAGAAATTTGCCACAGAAAATTTGTTGGACAAACACTTACCTGTCATCTGTTCTGTCTCAGATTCTGGCTAAGAATTGTTCTCAAGATGAACCAGACGTAGCATGGTCCCCAAAGAAGCTGCCAGTCTATTAGGGGAGTCCAGTTAAAATGTCCTGATTATGGAAAATAAAACAATATAACAATATAAAAAATAGCATAAGGAGCCCTAATGTATCCATTCCCAACTTCAATTATTTATTTATTTATTTATTTATTTTTGCCTGGGTAGAGTGCTATGGCATCATAGCTCACAGCAACCTGCAACTCCTGGGCCCAAGCGATTCTCTTGCCTCCACCTCCCAAGTAGCTGGGACTACAGGCGCCTGCCACAACGCCTGGCTATTTTTTGGTTGCAGCCATCATTGTTGTTTGGCGGGCCCCAGGCTGGATTCGAACCCACCAGCTCGGGTATATGTGGCTGGTGTCTTAGCCACTTGAGCCACAGGCACTGAGCCCCAACTTCAATTATTATTGGCACTTTGACATTCTTATTTCATCTGTCCACTCCTCCCTCCTCTTTTTGGCTGAAATAGTTTAAAGAAAACCTCTGATGTATCACCTCACCTGCAAATACTTCAGTATGTATTTCTAATAAAAAAGAACTTACAAAACATAACCCCAATACCATTATTAACCTAAATATTAACCATAACTCCTTAGAGTTAATAACATCTAAGATTCAATCCATATTCACTTTTTCCTGATTTTATCAAAATATCCTTTTATGATTGGTTTGTTCAAAGCAAGATCCAAATAAGTTCTGCTCATTGCATTCAATATGAAGTTTTTTCTCATCACTCCAGTGAGATTAATTTGTAACCCTCTGACCTCATGTACCCAAAGCAGGTTTTTTATATTCCTTTTAACACAATTATTGCTATTGGGCTTGGATTTCAGTAAAACATGTTGCATGTACCCATTAGGCTGTGACTGCCCCAAGAGTAGAGACCATATCTTAGGCCCCGATCCACAGTTCCTAACATAGTTCTGGCCCAAAGTAGGTACACAGTAAGTGTGTACTGAGATGAAATAACTGTGACATTTGGTAGACTGGTTGTATCAGAGACATAAAAAGCCCTACTCATTCAGAAAAGGAGAACATTATTCCCATTTAGGAAGAATTAAGGAAAACTCCATGCCAGTGTAGCTTTTGAGCTTGAGGAGGATTCCAGTAGCACAGGTGAATTGGAATGATGGGAGGAGGGTTGTTTTTGGTGGAGCAGAAGTCTAGAGACTAAAGGGCACAAGGAATAGTCCACAGTCCCCAAAGAAGGTCCTCTGGTAGGAATAGATACAATATGAAGGAGACATGAGACTGGAGTTCTAGGGTCTTGGAAAGGTAAAGGAGCTTACCTTGGAAAGGGAAGGCATGCTAGAGCAGTAGGCAGTGGGGCCCCTGGAAGGTTCTGGACAGGGAGCAAATAGGTTCAGGAGTACCTTTAGGGAGTGGGTTCTGAAAACTGCATGAGGTGTGAAGTCAGGGACATGTTGGCACAGACTGATGGAAAGTTAATAAGGCCCTGGACCAAGGGGTAACAGCAGAAATGGTGAGTGGGGCTGGAAGCCAGAGACACTGGGGAAGCAGGTGGACTTGCAGGATGTCTGAGAGGAGGAGGTGCTGTGGAGGCCGGCTCCAGGGTCCAGAACGTGAGCACCCGGGTGCAGAGTGCCCGCAGGAACAGCAAAGGGCTCTCTGGAGGTGGAGGGCAGGGAAAGAGTTCAGTTTTGATCTTAATGACTTTGAGTTACCAGCAGGACATCTTGGGGGAACAAATGGAGCCAACATCTTAAATTATGGGTTTGGAATGTGGGTGAGGAAAAGGTTTGGGTGCAGGTGACAGTTGCAGCCAGAAGGGGTGAGAGGCTCACGGGTGGGAGTGGGCCAAGGAGCAGAAAAGAGGACTGAGTCAGAATACGGGGGAAGGTGCAGAAGGCAAGAGGAGAGAAAAGAGGATTGCCTGGGAGAGGCTAACGGTGACAAAGATTAGCAAAAGGGCAGAACCAGGCAGGGCTGTATCATGGAGGTTTGGTCCTGACCTCACCCTGGTGGTTGTTTTGCTATAGTTGCCTGGCTATCGTTTTCAAGATATTTCTCTCTGTGCCCTTAAAATAATACTGGAGGGCAGGTAGGGCTTGTATGTTTAGCAAAGAGTTTGAGGCTTTGAGAGATTACTGCTTACGTAAATTATCCAGCTAGTTACGAGAACCCAGGAATTCTTGAACTCTTCATATTACACTGAAAATAGTGTATTTGGCGTTCAAAAGGTCAAGGTGGTCTCCATTTATCAGTAGCACAATGAGGAAAAAGGGCAGAGTATAGAATGCAGGGTCACTTGGAGGACACCACTGTGGCGGCAGTTTCACCATAACGGGGAAGGTGGTCCTGATGGCTTGCGGCAGCCTCTGGGTGAAAAGGGCTGGGGACTGGTTCTGGCTTCAGGCTCTTCTCAGTGTGTGACCTAGGTGACCTCTCCATGACTGCTTCCTCCTCCTGAGCGTCCACTTCAGGCACCAGGGCCGAAAGCTATTGGGCATCCTGTCTCTCCACTTCACTTAGAAAACTGGATTTCACGGGGCAGGTGTACCAGAAGGAACTCAGGCTGTTTGTTTTTATTCTTTAGAGTGCATGCTGGAGCATGAAGGAAGGGCTGATTCTCGTGGTCAGTCAATGAACATTTATTGAATAGCAACCACATTAAAAGTATTGAGAATTCTTACCATTAGGGAAATGCAAATAAAAGCAATGAGTATGATTGGAAAAGTTAGAAATTCGGATAATGCTGAGTGTCACAGGGCTGAGCGACATGGTCCCCTCACCTGCTGCGATGGTGTGGCTACTGGGCACAGAACATGCAGATTGGCTGTCTACACTGATGTCCCCACACTTTGCTCTGGGCAGATACACAGAACCCTCACATGGGTTCATAAGGGCACATCCCTGGAGATCATAGTTTTGTTGGTGGTGGCAAGAAGCAAGTGAAAACCTATGCTCAAGACTGGGAGACTGAGTGGACAAAAGGCAGTGGGTACACATTGCAGAGTATCACATAGCAGGTGGGAGCAGCAGTGGATGAATCTTTCAAACATTGGCTCAGTGGAAAAAGCAAAACATGGTGTGATATCGAATACCTTTTATATGAATTAAACAAACATACATACAGAACAGTCACACACAATTTATAGAAATGTACTCAGTGAGAAGATTTTCACATAGTCTGGGCAAGAGGCATCTTGTCTGATGGCAGTGGAGATAAGGGAGAGGATATGAATCCCAGTGGTATAGCTGGAGGCCAGGTCCATGGGTTTGGAGATGGATCAGGTACAGAGGATGAGGGAGAAGGTAGTGTCAGGGCTGATCCCGGGTTTCTGGTTGTGAAACTTGATGGATGCTGGTATCATTCAGTGAGCCCTGGAAGAGGACCAACCTCGGTGGTGCTGATCATTTCAGTTTTGGGCATATTGAGTTTATCTTTGAGACACCCAACGGGGCTATCATGTAGACGACACCTGAGCATACATATCTGAGCTTGGGAGGTGAGGCCTGAGCTGCGGATGTCAATTTGGGAATCACCTCTGTGAGTGAAGTTGGGGGTGTGGGTGACAGCACAGTGGGAGAAGAGAATGCTCAGGAGGGAGCCTGGGGAAGGCTGGTGAACAATGTTGAGGGGATCAGGTAGGAAAAGACCTGAAAAAATTCCAAAGGGTTTAGTGACACAGAGATCACAAGTGATCTTAGCAAGCTCTGCTTCAGGGGTTTGGGGAAGAGGATCCTGGTTGGAGGGGTTAGAGAGTGAGTGGAGGCAGGGCCGTGCAGGCAGCAGGTATGACGCTCCTGGAGAGCTGAGCTGTGGCTTCCTCCCTGCAGCTACTGCGAGGACGGTGTCATGAGCTGCACCATGAGCGGAGCTCCGGGAAGCCTGCTGCCGGACGTGCTCAGCGGTCCACAGCCTCACCGCAGTGAGTACTGTAGTCATGGAAGGCTCCTCGCCTTTTGCCCAGATGCTTCACGTGTGGAACTGGGGGAGAGCAGGGTGGTGCTGTCCGTGTGCCTGTGCACTCGGGCATGGATTCAGCTTCTCCCAGGATTGGCGCAGTTTCTGGGTTTGTGTGAGTGATTTTCAGGTTGAGACATGCCTTTGCATGTGTAAATCCAAATCATTGAGGGAAGAAGTATTTTGTTTTGTAGAAGGGAAAATACTGAATTATCTGTGAGATGGATTCAGTGAGACCCCTGTTTTGCCCATGGTTAACTCAGTGAAGAACTGTGAGTGAGCTGGTCCCCTTGATTGTGGGGGCAATCACTCTTCTTTGACGGCCTCTTGTTCTCTATGGAGAACAAGCTGATAAGGATGTCTCTCTCTTTGGAAGTTTTCTCAGATCAATTTGAAAGAGGGAGATCTGGGCCAGTTGTTCTCAATTTGAAGGTCTGAGTAGTTGCTAGACTGTTTAAGGGCAAGGCACAGAAGGGAGAAGGGGCTGGCCCGACACTGGGGTAGGGAGCACACATTCCCATTTATGGATCACAGGGACCTTATTTGGCTCCAGAAGCTCATTCTTGCTTAGAAAGGACTCTTCCAGTAGGAGGGGCGAGGAGAGAAGTGGGTGACCATAAGACCCCACTCCCCCCTCTCTGGGCCCCAGGTCTGTGTCACTTCACTCGCTTTCCAGGGTGCTCTGGGGAAGGTGTGGCTCTCTGCATGACTGACTGGGCAGCATCTCTTGACCTAGAGCTGGGGCAAGATCCCAAGCACATGGGTGGCTCAAAAGTTGAAATCAGAACTCGTGACCTCAAGGTCCCTAAATTTTTCTGTTTCTTTCTCTCACTTGAAGCATTTGTCCCCCACTTCCACCCCTTCTGTTGCATTCTACCTCTTTGACCCGTCTTCAATGCTCCTCTTGCTCAGGGCCTTCTATAGTCTAGTCCAGGCGTCCTCAAACTTTTTAAACAGGGGGCCAATTCATTGTCCCTCAGACCGTTGGAGGGCTGGACTATAGTTAAAAAAAACAAACTATGAACAAATTCCTATTCACACTGCACATATCTTATTCTGAAGTAAAAAAAACAAAACGGGAACAAATATAATCACACTGTCTTGTGGCCTGCAGGCGGCAGTTTGAGGACCCCTGGCTTCTAGTCCCTGGAAGGTATTGCCCTTTTCAAAGTCAGGAAACTCCTAGAATTCTTTGCAGATTAGGAAAAGCCATGTAACCTTTTGCAATTTCTGTTTCCTAGCAAAAGCTTCTATATAAAAACAAGGCTGAAAATTTGGGCTTTCTTGCCCTTAGGAGATAGTCAGTGATATAAATGCTATTAAGTGCCCGGGGGCTTTGGAAACACAGATGCTGTATCAGTCCTCTGCTGTCATCATTATCCAGTCATCTCTGGATATCTACTAATTGTCAGGAAATAGGGTCTGTCAGAGAGCAGAGCAGATGGTAATCCTGCCTCCCAGTTGAGGCCTCAGGGCTAACTACTGGTCCTCCTTGATTAAAAATGTGTAGTTTTAAATTAAATCTACATTTAATCAAATATTTCATTAAGGTAATTTAAAATGTTTTGCGAGGTGCATTATTACATATTAGAAACATTGTGTAATGTCCACCTTTATTAACGAATCGATTAGTCCACTTTTGGGCCTGTGTGAATGCTTTTGAACAAGTCTCCAAACAGTGAGAGTTTTAGCCCTCTAAGAGATGAGTGTGCAGCAGGCGATGGAGAAACTAGGCTTTCTGGGCTACCATTTTATCTTCCATACTTCCTCCCCACGCAAGGTTTTACTGTCCACTTTGGAACAAGTAGATTATCAGCTGAGTAAGGGATTATCATGCCTTCTAGTGGGCCCGGTGGGCTGGACAGCCAGCCAGCAGAGCAATGGGTGCTGTGTCGGGTGGTGAGAAGGACGTGCGTACCCTACCAGGTGGGGATCAGCGAAGCAGGAGCAGGGAGGGAGTGCCAGTGCGTGGGGTGCTGCAAGTTTAAATAGAGTGGCTGGCATGTGAGCCCCTTCAAAGGCTTCGTGGCCTTCTTTTCCTACATTAGTTGTCACCATTTAGGAATGACTTGTCGGGTCCCATTGAAGCTCCGTTTTTAGCACCCAAACCCAAGTCTTTAAAATCTGAGCTTGCAAATTTCTGCTAATTCAATGCAACCTGCCACAGCAGGATTGAGGGTGGTGAGAAGTGCAGGGTGCACAGAGCCGCCACCAGTGTGGCCAGTGGTCAGAAGCTCAGATACGTGGGTGAGGCTTTCCTCCCAGTCCCGCACAGGGTTCCTGGCTCAAAGCAGACTTCACCCAAGGCCGGCAGCATCTTGTTCCAGGGAGTGGGCAACTCTGAGTCTTGAATTGCATGATGGTCCCTACAGTGTGGAAAGTGGATCCCTTCTCTCCTTCCCTAATCACCCCGCGTGTTTTCTTACCTTCAAGGCAAAAGGAGTCTGTCCTGTCGGCCCCCCATGGTCAAGCTGGTGTGCCCTGCGGACAACCCACGGGCAGAAGGACTCGAGTGTGCCAAGACATGCCAGAACTACGACCTGGACTGCATGAGCACTGGCTGCGTCTCTGGCTGCCTCTGCCCCCCGGGCATGGTGAGCCCCTCTGTGCAGGGCTGGTACCTTCCTTTTCATTGTCCTGCAAAAAGGGATGAATGAGGGGCTGTGGAGCCAGAGAGAGGAAGAAACAAGCGCTCAGCAAGGATGCTGATGGGGTCTCTGGGAAGGGGAACAGGGGCTGGGGGAGGAATCTTTGTGGCTGGGTTAGTCACCAGAGTCAGGTAGGGCGTTGGTAGGAAAATGTCTGGGGTTGACCCTGATGGGATCTGACAAAAATTTAAGAACTTGTAGGAGTGCTGTAGGCAGCAAAGAGAGTAAATACGAGTAAAAACAGGCATATCCGCTAGAATTTTCCCTATGGCTGCATTCTGTGGTATGACGAGGAAGAGACACACATGTATTTGCATATAATTTACATTTTTGTTATAACTTTCCACTTCAAGAGAAGACATTGATGCCCTGCCACGCCGTTAGCCAGCCCTGGGCCTGGCGGATCTCTTCCCCACACTGAACCTTGTCTTCTTCATCTGTAAAGTGGGTCCGAGGTCTTGGTGAGCTCTTCATGTTCCAGGATTTGGGTGCTGAACCGAGGCCACGCTGATTTGCATTGCCTGGTTCCTCATGCATCTTCCAGAGCTTCTGCTGGTGGAGATGACCTGGGCACGTCACGCCTCTTGCCTCCCTCCCAACTCTAACCTTTGGCCAGTTTTGTATTAAATAGATTATATATCTATTATTCTTCCCATCCGGGAGGACGCAGCTTCTGGATTTTTTTCTTTCAAATGCATCCTGTCTTCTTGTCTTGCCCAACTCCAATTCCTCAAAGCCAAAGTGAGTGTGAAGGCCAGGATGGGGGAGGTGGGACAGTTCTCCTATGGCCATGGGGGGGAATTAGTGACGCCTAGGACCCCAGTTGAGGGGAACTTGGACCCATCGCCAGTGTCCCTCAGGAAGGCTGGGATTGGAGTGAGTGCCTTTGTACTTCCCCTCCATCTCTTTCTTCTCTGAAACGGCGTGACCAGCTATTACTAATTCATAAGTGCCTTCCCCTCTGTCTCAACTTCTGAGGATTCTGGAACCATCTTTTCTAATGTGGGAACTAGAAATTGGCCAGTGAGCAGCTTCAAACTGGAAGGTGCTATTGGCCCCTTAGGAGGAGGTCTGTGAGGTGGGGAAGCTCAGACCAGGGGAGGGCAGGGGAATCTTCCTTAGTGCTCTTTTTATCCCTAAGGACTTTTAAGTGTCTCAGAGCTTTGGACAGGGACATAGATCACTGTCCCTTCATCTTTCCTGTAGGAGAAATTTTTCCCATGTTAGGGAAGTCTAAGCAAGAAAAGGGACATCGCTCAGGACTATGTCAGCATCAGGAACTCTTTTAAATGCACTTTTTTTTACTATGTAGGAAACAATATATTAATAGTCTCAAATATTAAAAATCACAGTAATTTTATTATGACCCCCAATCCCAAGTGGGGGAGAGCGAGCTCATACATAGGATGTGGCTGTACCATTAGGAGTTTATCTGGTATTCCTGAAGCATCTGGCATGCATACTGAGGCCAGTGTTTGGAGACCTGTCACCTAATGAGGTGATTCTCACCTCAACTACAGGGTATTAGAAACTCAAAAGCTCATATTATAAGAGATTAGGTTATTTTCACAACTGCTTCATTACAATGTCTGTTGAGGCCAGATTTGGGAGAGAGCAGAGAAGTCTGTGTAATTTATTAAGTGTGTGCAGTGTGCTGGCTGCATTAAGGGACATATGTTCTTAGCCACAATCCACAAAAAATGGGACTGGAGGCACACTGTTTGGGCCCATCTGATGGGGCAGACATTATCCCCAGGGGTGTTTCTCTGTCCTCCCTGTGCCCTGTGTGAGATGGTAGGGTTGAGGGATGTCACCAAGGATCTGGGGAGAGGGTCACAGATTACGCATTCTGAGGACTTGAAAGGAAAGAGGAAGTGGCTTTATTTTGGGGCAGATCTATCGCAGCCAGAGCAGCCAGTAGGGGCAGAGAACTGTCAGGCTGGGCTTCACTGCCCCTGGCCCACTATCCTTCACTCTTTCTTTGAAGCTCAGTTGCCTCTTGGGGTATATTCACATTTAATGCCTATTCTGCCTTCATGACACGTTGGCTGTGGGCCCAAAGACGCATGTGAAAGCACTTTTAAAACCAGAGGGTGTCACAGAGTGGCAGAAATAGCTTTAATTGTTCTGTAAATAGCTGAGGTTGTCTCACAGGCTGCCCTGATCAGCTTCTTCTGTCCCCAGGAGAGGGCTGGGAAGGACCCTTTTCTTTAAATTTCCAATTTGTTGTGGACTAATACTTTAGTAAATACAATAAAAATAGGTTATCAGAAAAATGAAACAAAAAAGCAATGAGACACAAAATATGAGTCCCCACCCCACCTTCCCCACATGCAAGAGATATGACATTATTCTGTCAAATTGCCGTCAGATTTTCTAAACTTTTTCTCAGTGTCTGTACTCACATCATCACAGACCGGTCCTGGTCTGGGGAACGGTGCTTTGAGTAGCAGTGTCTTCGGGTGAAGGAGCCTCTCCTCCTTCAAGGTGTCCCACAGAGTCCATCGTATGTCCAGAATACCTGTTTGAAAATGTTGGGGGGCAGGGGAGGATCCCATGTCTTTCTGACTTGTCCCAGGCCTGGCACCTGGCTGCAGCAGAAGTTTTCTGGTCCACTCTACTAGCTCCAGACTCTGTTCCTGCCACTGTACAAAGTTCTGGCATGGGAACAAGGAAGGTAGGGGACCTTTTGCTAAGCAGTCACCACCCAGTGAATGGTTGAGAAGCCATGTGGAAAGGTCCGATATTGGAATCCCTCCCTTCTGTGTGTGAATACTGGCTCCTAACATCTACTTAACTGATGTCTTAATTTTCTCACCTGCAAAATTGGATTAAAAGTGCCGTTGGGAAGACTGAAGATCAAGACATGCTCAGTAAGTGGTGGTTTAATGACCACTATTATAATGAATTCATGGAGGGAAACCATGAATCCTACCATGCACAGGGATGCTACAGTTAGCGCACCTGGGAGAAACTTTTCAGACCCCAGTGTCCACATTCTGAGACCAATGGATCAATAAAATGAGAGGGCTGCACTAGAAGATTTCTCAAATCTTTTTCTCTGATTTGGAAATTCCTGAGTGAATTTTTTGCCTGAAGCGTCCACTCCCTAGTTAGAATATTACCTGATTCCACCATTGGGTGGCAGCAAAGCACAACACGCTGCCCTACTCACGGTCCCGCCTGGGAGCCTGACCAGGGGAAGAAACCCTTAGGGACCCGCCTTCAGCCTCTTCTATCACACAGGAGATGGACCATTAGGTGCAAACACGCAGGCCTCTGGTGAGAATGTGGTATCACTGCCTGGGGGATGCTAACTTGCCCTTTAAAATGTGTATTTGCCAAACTACTGAGCTCTGCTGGTGTTAGGAATCTCTGAGCTCTGCTGGTGTTAGGAACCTCTCAGCAGCTAAGAAGTGTGCTCATGTCCATGGTCCTTGGCTGCCCAGTTTTCTCATGTCCCATATGAAGGTTGGAAGCTTTGGCACATCATCCTAAACTCTAGAGCTTGGGTTCTGGGCCTTGTTCATAGGGACCCTCACATATGGGCATTGTAAACCCTATGAGATAGAATTTTAAAAGGCCCAAGGAAGCCCTCCTGCCCAGAAGTCTCTCCTATGTGTTCCATAATTTTTCACCTAATCAGGCTTATTGAAATATAATAAGCATAGATTCATTTTGCTTAACAAGCAAAAGCTTAAATGAAACCTAATACTCCCCTAAATCCTCATGGGGAGAGTCATTTGCACCTTAGTGTGCATTATTTAATAAGACTGCTTTCCCGCCTCGCAGACGTCTAGTTGAAATCAGCTGTGTTGGACTGTGGGTATTAATGGAGTAGGTGAATAAACAAGGGGAAGTTGGAAGGTAGAAAGATTTTGGAGAATGAGTTAGTATGGCGCTCATGTTTGGGGCAGGGGGAGAATAGGACTTTTCAGAGAAGGATAACAAAATCAGCTTTTTTATACTTCATACTTTTTCTTGGAGCTGACCAAGATCTGGTACTGTGTTCTCAGTGGAACTATTGTTATTCAAGGTATCTTGAGTTGATTGAAAAATGTGACAACTATTTCTGCTTTTTTTTTTTTTTTGACGTCTTCAAAGAACATTCATAAATTTTATCTTAGTATCCTTCTGGTGTCCTAAAGGGACAAACACTAGGCGGAGATGATTCTTTTCATTTTTATCATGAGGTTTTAGTGGCTTGCCACAAAATTCTCTTAGAGGGTGCTGTGTCGGCCTTCCCTAGTATCTGAGCAGCCGCAGGCTGGGTTCTGCTATGCCCTGCAGTATGGCTTTATCTCTGTGACACTCTTTCCCCAATCTCCACAGTTTTTTTTTAATGCTTTAGGGTTCTCTGGGTGTTTTTAGCTGGGCTGTTGCTAATGGATCTTCTTTCCCTAGTAGGAAGGCCCACGCTGGGCTTGGACACCCTTTCCTTCCTGGTGAGGTGTGTTACATCTCCCTCGACCTCTAACTTGTGGATCTGACCCTGTTCCACTGTTGTCTTCATAGCAGCCCTCATTTAATATCCGGGTCCTCTTTTAATATTGTAACCTAACAAGTAATAACCTCCTTTTGCTGGCGCAAGTCAGGGCAGAGAGCCGCCACATGCTTTGCCAGGGAGCACTCAGGAGGGAGTGGCCACAGTGTTCTCTCATGGCCCAGCTGGGGTTTGAGTGTTGTATCCTTTGGAGGAGGGCTGGGCTCCTGTAAACTCATGCCTGGGTGAAGGGAGAGACCCCTGGGGGAGGGGAGGGATTCCCTGAACCATGGGGTGTGGGAGTTTTTGTCACTGTGTTGGAGAGTGCTAAAAACATGCAGCTCTCAGACCAGGAGGCCCAGAAGCCCTCAAGCCAGCCTGCTTACAGGTGAGGGGCAGCTGTATATTCTGCAGAGATGAGGTGAGCCAGGGTCTGTTTCCTGGACTCCCTCCTGTTACCTGGCCTCACTTCTGCCTCCTGTACTGTTTTGGTAAGGAGGCTTATTATCTGGTCTTGGTTAGCTGTAGGGGACTGTGCTGGGCAGCACAGTATGGCTCCCCATGGGGTGCAGCTGCCATTCTTATAGCAGCCATTAGGTGGCAGGCCTGGGACTTCAGCCAGAGGGGATGGTGGGGGTGGGGGAAAGCGGGAATGACCCTAATTGGGACAGAGCCTGTGACGACTCCAGAACTTCAGCCCCTTCCTGTTACTACCAAGTTGTCTTGTTGTTGTTCCTACTGGGTGCCTAAGGTCATTGTCTTCCCAGAACAGCAATCCCCCCCCATTTTTTTTTTTTTGAGACAGAGCCTCAAGCTGTTGCCCTGGGTAGAGTGATGTAACATCACAGCTCACAGCAACCTCCAACTCCCGGCTTAAGCGATTCTGTTGCCTCAGCCTTCCAAGTAGCTGAGACTACAAGCGCCCACCCCAATGTCCTGCTATTTTCTGGTTGTGGTTGTCATTGTTGTTTGGCAGGCCTGGGCTGGATTCAAACCAGCCAGCTCTGGTGTATGTGGGTGGTGCCCTAGTCGCTTGAGCTACAGGCGCTCAGCCAAGAACCGCAGTTCTAAGGGGAAGCCACTAAGAATGTGGTTGGCCTTCCTCACTCTCTGCCCCCTTCTCTGCCCTATAAATAATTTGGCTTTGAAGGACTCCTCCGGAGGGTGCGTGAAGGTGGTGTTAAGTAGAAGCCTGTTCTCCCCCTTCCAACACACACACACACACACACACACACACACATAATTTTAGTCTGGATCCTTGACATGAAAGCCCTTTGTTCAGCCTGAGATTACCTTGTCCCCAGGGCTTTGTCTGCTTTGTCTTGTCCCAGGCCCTGGGAACTCAGCCTTGTGTGGGGAATGGCTGGGTCACATGGAGCCTAAGCTGATCAGCCCAGGGACTTCTCATCTCTCCCTGGAACCAAGGTGCAGTGTCCTGTTGAGGACATCTGAGGCTGGGTCTCGCCAGAGCAGACATCCAAGGCTGCCCTCAGAGTTCTCACAGTGGGTTTGGCCAAACAACTGTGCAACTGTGGCTAGAGATTCTTAGACCCTCCACCCCCACCTAGGGAGTGTAACATGCTCTTATAAGTAACCTCCTGAGGGCTGGAGGGCAGGGAAGTAGAGTACACCCTGTAGAAAGTGTATCAAAATTTCAGGGGACTGGGGAGGAAGGGCTTATGTAGCTTGGACAAGCCCCCGAAACCTGGTTTTGAGTTATCCCTGCTTATGTCCAATATTCAGCTCCCACCTCCAGAGCACTAATGCATATTGATTTTATTCAATATAATGTCTGTTTTCTTTAATAAACATAACATATGCTCATTAAAGAACAGTCAGAAAAAAATTTAAAGACCGAAAAAGAACATAAAACCCCCCTACTCCCTTATCCCAGCCCACCACCTGGAGGCAACTTCTGTATTTCCTCCTCGTCTCTTTTGAAATATGTATAAATTTGGAATCATATGTATATATGATTTTCTTTCTTATTTTAAAAATTAACAGCATAATTATTTCTCACATCATTTAAGATTCTTCCAAGGCACCATAGGAGAGCAGCACCTGGGAATTCCTTAATGGATTGAATCATTTTCCTATAGCTGAATACTTGATTGTTTCCATTTTTTTCTTTTTTCAGTGATAAAAAAGCTCTCCATTAATCTTTGTCCTTAACTCCATTTCCTTTGGAGAAATCCTTTGGGAGAAATGGCTAGATCTAAGGACAGGCACATTTCAGGGCCTTCAGACACTTTCAGAAAGGTGTCACAGGTGATAACCCCCAGAAGGGCATGAGAGGGCAGAAGGTGGTCAGTGTCTTCAGTTGATTAATAGGCGGGAGCCGTGTAGATGGGTGTTCAAGTTTCCAAGCCCTGGACGTGGCTCCCCATCCTTGGCTCTGTCCTAGTTCCTGTGCTGGGCTCATTGGGGGGCCCAGGCCCCAGGTGACCTCCCTGGTGGGGAGTTAGATCAGTCACTGTGGCCCTCACGACTTTTGGATTCTTTTCCTTTAGGTCCGGCATGAAAACAGATGTGTGGCCTTGGAAAGGTGTCCCTGCTTCCATCAGGGCAAAGAGTATGCTCCCGGAGAGACAGTGAAGATGGACTGTAACACCTGGTGAGCCCTTGCGAGTGGCTTCCCTGCGGGTGGAGGGAGGGGCAGATGGTAGACGTGGCCACACGACCTTCCACACTTGCCCTGGCACCCTATGGGAACCTGGTTACTCTTTTCCTTTTCTCTGTGCCTTTGTTTCTCCACCTATAAAATGGGAAGACTCTCTAGCATTATCTGTGCTCATCCTGTATAAACACTACCCTGCAGGTCAGTACAGGTGGAGTAGCCCTTATATGAAATGCTTGAGGCCAGAAGTGTTCCAAATTTTGAGTCGTTTTTGAATTTTGGAGTATTCATATATATATGAGATATCTTAGGAATGGGATTGAAGTCTAAACATGAAATTTATTAATATTTCATATATACCTTATACACATAGCCTGAAGGTAATTTTATACAACAGTTTAAATAATTTTGTGCATGAGTCAACGTTTGTGTGCATTGAGCCATTAGTAATCAAAAGTGTCACTGTCCCAGCCACCCATGTGGCACCCTGTTGGTTCTCAAGAAGTGTTGGATTTTGGAGCATTTTGGGTTTTGGATGTTCAGACGAGGGATGCTCACCCTGTATTTCTGTTCAGGGAGTAGGCCTTGGGGAAGGTAAGGCCCCATGTCAGTCATCGCATATGTGCCCACGCTGCCAGTGAGCAGGAGTTCCAGAAGTCCTTTCCTCATAGATATTCAGGGGTGTGCCAGCGGTGGCAAGGTTTGAGGAGGGACTTTGTCAGGGGTGGCTGGTCCCTCTCTCCCTTCTTCTTGGCCACTCTTCCCGTCACCCTGCCCCTGTCCATTCACCCTGACTTCTGGGCTGCGCACAGTGTTAGCAGGGCCCGGGGGGCAGCGGCAGGAGGGCTGTCTTTTGGGCTTGAGGTCTGAGTTTACCACCTCTGACGCACACATGAGCTTCCTGATGTCAGCTCTGGTCATGATGGGTGGTGGGTTGGAGCTTGTGGCAGTTGGCAAATCACTGCAGATTGAAACACAAAACCTCTCGTGGCAGAAGTTCACGGTTCATCACTATTTTCCAGACTCACAGTTTTCCTGCTGTTCTGCCTCATTTTTTCTATTAGCCTTCTGGGGTTCAACCTCAGTGTGTCTATTTCCTGGATATCCAGCCACTGTCAGGTAGACTGTGGCTTCCAGGGTAAGGCTGAACTTTAAGAGGATCTGGGCTCCCGTCTCGGCTGCCTGGATCACTTTGAACAGCCCCTTCCCTTCTGCACCTCAGTTTCCCCCTGGCAACTGGAGAGCACCATGGCCTCCCTCTGTCCCTGTGCTGGACCTGTGAAGCCTGCACTTCAGAGGCTGAAAATCCTCAACTTCTTGAGGCTCCCTGGATGGTTGGGAGGCCCCTGGAGCACTCTGTGTTCCTTCATTGTCTACTCTGCCCAGACACGCCCCTCAGACCCAGGCGCACAGCTCGTCATCCTTGCCATTGCTGTTCCTAGTGTCTGTCGGGACCGGAAGTGGAACTGCACAGACCACGTGTGTGATGCCACGTGCTCCGCCATCGGCGTGGCCCACTACTTCACCTTCGATGGGCTCAAATATCGGTTCCCCGGAGAGTGTCAGTACGTTCTGGCGCAGGTGAGTGTGGAGCAGGCTGGGGAGGGTGCAGTCTCTCTCTAGGAGGGTCTGGGAGGTGCTCGCTGCCATTTGGGGGTTTCCACATTGGATTCTGCAGTTCTGTCTGCAGAAAGAATGTTGTGGTCTAGTTTCTCCTGGAGTAATTTTCTGGCCCCTCATAGAAATGCTGCAGAGATAGGGTGTGCAAGACCCAAAGTGGCTGTCATTTTCCCTTCTGCTCACTTGGGGATTTACAAGAATAAGACAGAAGCTTGTCTGTTGAATAGGATTGTTCAGGGAGAAGGGCTACCGTTAGTCCCAATCAGCACCAGTGTGGAATCAGGAAAAGGCACTTGCTCCTTTTGGCAGGCATAACTTCAGGGGGGATGTGGGGAGTGGGCTGGGACCGTGGCGGCCCCGTTCTCCCTCCCTGCCAGCAGCCTTGCCTGCAGGCCGTATATGGTGGCCCTGCATGGGAGGAGGGTTGAAGTGACCCCTGGAACTTTCCTCCCTCCCTGTGGTCCAGTTGGATTCTCTGCCACTTTATTTCTAACCTGGTATAGTTCAGAATGGGGTGGTGGTGGTGTAGGGAGGCACAGAAGAGTCATCCTGTCTGGGCATGAGTGGGGACCCCAGCCCCTCGACTTCCCACATCCTCCTCCCCAGCGTCCTATGAATTTCTGTTCCTGCTTGACACCAAGTGGGTAAGCAAGGAGGTAGGAGCTTCTTTCTCATGAGAGATGCGGTGCTCTCTCCTGTGAAGCTGCAACAAATGTGGTCTTTCGGTCTCCATTCCTGGGGGGCAGGTGGTGGGGGTTTTGTGGGGCCTGAAGCCTCAGCTCCCAGCCACTCTGCGGAGGGTGCTAGGGTGTGTATGTGTGCATGTATGGGTGTGTCGATCTGTGTGTATGGGTGTGGGTATGTTTGTGGGTCTATAGGTATAAGGTTGTGAGTGTTTATCATCTGTGTGTGTGGGTGTGTGTATCATCTGCCTGTGTATGGGTGTATGTATAGGTGTGTATGTATGGGTGTGTGTTTGCCTATCTCTGTGTGTATGAGTGCATGTATATGTAAGGTTTTGTGTGTGTGTGTATGGTTGTATGTGTATGTGGTGTGTGTGTGGGTGTGTGTGTTTCATCTGTGTGTGTATGGATGTGTGTGTGTGTGTTTATCTGTGTGTGGGTGTGTGTATGGATGTGTGTCTGTGTTTGTGTGTGTGGGTGTGTGTTTGTTTGTGTAGGATTGTGTGTGTATGGGTGTGTGTGTGATGTGGGTGTGTGTTTCGTCTGTGTGTGTATAGATGTGTGGGTGTGAGTATTATCTGTATCATCTGTGTGCGGTGTGTGTGTGTGGGTGTGTGCGTTTCATCTGTGTGTGTATTGATGTGTGTGTGGGTGTGTGTGTGGTTGTGTTGGTGTGTGTGGGTGTGTGTAGGATTGTGTGTGTATGGGTGTGTGTGTGATGTGGGTGTGTGTTTCGTCTGTGTGTGTATAGATGTGTGGGTGTGTGTATTATCTGTATCATCTGTGTGTGTGTGTGTGGGGGGGCCTCAGAAAGCTGAGTGCTTTACTCAGTATTACCCAATAAATGGCGGAACCAAGATTCACACCCGGCTGCATGCTCTGTGCGTTTCCACCTACCGCAGTGATGGCCACCATGAGGGGGCATTTGCCAGGAAGTATTCCCTTCTGCATAATTTTTTCTAAGCAATTGACCAGCCAGGACTGGTGTTCCCTTATGCTCTCTACTCATCTGCAGCCGGCAGCCCGGCCCCATGGTGCTGCTGTGCCATCTTTTCCGGGCCAGCCATCCACAGGGATTCAACTGAAATTTGGAGCCACAAGATGCTCTATTGTCAGACTGTCCTAGTTACCCGGCTGGCACTGGGAACTAACAGGCTGTCGGCGAGGACTCTGGGCCTGATGTATCATTGAAGCAGGCCACACATCACTTTCCCTCTCCTGGCCCTTCCCTTCACCACCCCCACCACTCGCTGCGGGCACCTGGTTCAGGGGTCATAGCCCAGGGTGACACACCTCAGGGCCTTCGCTGGGCATGCCCCTCCTGCTCCCCCCTCACACACACAGGCACGCCTGCACACCCACGGTCGTGGCAGCATCCTGTGATCAATATTTCAGTCCCGGCACCCTTCTTTCTCCAGGATTACTGTGACAGTAACCCTGGGACCTTTCGGATCCTGGTGGCAAATGAGGGGTGCGGCTCCCCCTCAGTGAAATGCAAGAAGCGGGTCACCATCCTGGCGGAGGGAGGAGAGATCGAGCTGTTTGACGGGGAGGTGAGTGCCAGCTTCACACTCCTCCCTCATGCCTGGGCACTTGTGACGGCCTATCGAGGGCGTTTATCAGGTGCTTATTTAGAGCCACATGGATGGGATGATATGCAGCCATGAAAGAGAGTGACCTGGACATGTTGTTTTTATGAGGACGAGTGACAGATTGGTAGGGATGACAAAGCCATCTCTGTGAAGATGTAGACAGTGTGTGGAGAAAGGGGTGCACCTCTGTCTGCACGCATGGTGAGGAGAACCAACACTTACCTCTGAAGCTGGGTTGAGGCCAGAGGGCAGGACAAACATACCGAGGGTGCCAAAAATTTAGACCCATTTTAAGAGACATTATCTATGTATTTGTGAAGTTGAATTCAAAGTACTGTTACACACATCCATTTTACCTGCAGGCCATACATTTTGGGGAATGATCAATTTTACTTCCAATAAGATCTCTTAAAATGTGTATATATATTTTTGGCACCCCTATACATGTTGAAGTTATGGTGCTATGGGAGTTTAAAAAATTTTTTATATTTTATGTTGTGGCAGATTTTTATTTTATTAAAACAATTTTTTTTTCAGTTGTTTTTGGCGATTTTTTTTTTGAGACAGAGTCTTACTTTGTTGCCCTTGATAGAGTGCTCTGGTGTCACATCTCGCAGAAACCTCACACTCCTGGGCTCAAGCAATTCTGTTGCCTTAGACTTGGACTACAGGCGCCCACCACAATGCGCAGCTATTTTTAGAGACGAGGTCTTGCTCTTGCTCAGGCTGGTCTCGAACTTGTGAACTCAAGCAATCCACCTGCCTCAGCCTCCCAGAGTGCTAGGATTACAGGAGTGAGCCATGGCACCTGGCTGTTGGAGAAATTTTTTAAAAGGAACTCAAAAGAGTAAACAGATCCAGTGCTTGTGTACTGTGAGCTTAGGAAGTGGTTCTCAGAAGCGGGGGCAGGAATCTCCTAGGATTTAAAATTAATGATCCTGACATAGTAGGTCTGGGTGGGGCCATGAAACCTGTATTTATTTATTTTATTTATTTATTTATTTTTTAATTTTTTTATTGTGGAGAAGGGGCAGGGAAAGAAGGCGGGGGAAGAGGTGAGTGACAGGGTCGGGCCAGTGGCATGGTACCACATTGGCTGTATCTAGGTAGAGGCAGTTTCAGGCCGGGCCTTGCTGAGTTGTTGCTACGCTGAAGTAGCTCGATGGATCTGCTTCTAGTCAGGCTCGGGAAGTTGCACTAGGCCTCAGGCACATGGCAGGGCCCAACAATTCCCTCTTGTTTTTTGAATGGCGGAAAAACATAGCCCCTGTCTTAGGTTGC
>CAUYPK010039371.1:0-58048 GCA_963574355.1 Loris lydekkerianus | reverse complement strand
GCAATAAATATTGAAAAGCATTTAACCTACTGATTCCTCAATTATTGTAATTGTTTTGGGTATATATTTTTATTTTTGAAATTTACCAGTGGCTGCTGCATTTTCCACCTCAGCTTATACTTGAGTCACTAAGTTTTCCCAGTTTTCAGGGTAAAATTAAGGGGGTCAGCTTATACTCGAGTATATAAGTAATCATAATATTGCAATAATATTTTATAGTATATGTATATTATGACATTTTATTTCTATTATAATATATTTTTATTATAATGGCCTTATCAATAATATTATGAAGAGCAACCATTCTGAGTTTATACTCCTTCTTCTGGGATATTAGTATTAATGTCTGATATTCTGAAAAAGGGATTCCCTCTTATTTATCCTAAATGCACATTTACATTTGAGCTTGAGCAGTCATCACTAATATTTAATGACCTTACTGTCATTCAGTATCATGCAGAATATTGATCTAAGCAATTTTCATGGATTGTTTTATTTAGTCCTTACAGTTACCCTATAAATCAGGGGCTGTCATTGTTCCCAATGTGTATAGGAGGCACTGAGAGAGTTAACTTGGCTAAAGTGTTAGCCAAGAGCCAGAACCAGGATTTAAATCCCAGCAGCCTAACTCCAGACTTCATGATGTTTAACACCAGTGTCTTACTGCTTCCTAAGTCATTTAATGTTTTCAACACTATCACTATTCAGGAGTACAATTAGAATAATAATAATACCTATACCAGACAGCCATTGGGTAGATTAAAGCAGGCAATAAATATGAAACGTGCAAATGTGATGCTTGGTATATACTAAGCACTTAATAAAAATAACCTATAATTGTTCCATTTTATTCTGCTCTAATCCAATTTTTTTTTTTTTTACTTTTTATCTCAATCATATACCTATATACTCGAGTATAAGCCGAGTTTTCGGCACAAAATTTGTGCCGAAAAACCCAAACTCGGCACGAGTTTTGTGCCAAAAAAACTTGGCTTATACTCGAATATATATGGTATGTCTGTTTTTCTTGGCTACACTAGAATTCACAAACAATAGCTTGAAAAAATGCATACCTCACCAATTTTTCTTGTATATAAAAGGATTTCCTTTTACAATTTCCCTAACACAAAAGAAAGCTAAAAGCAAGTATAGTAAGTAGAAGAAGTGATTACTATACAAACAAAAATTATAGTTTGGTTTGGTTTTAATTGTAGGATGTTCTTTGAATTTAAATCACTCATTTGACATTTAGAAGATCTGTGTTGTATATCTTGGTACTAATGCTGTATAACTTGGCTTATTCATTTTTATAACTGCAAAGGCAATGTGTCTGGAATGTAATATACAACAAACCATTATGTATAGTAAGTGAATGGATGAATAAAGAATGTACCCTCCTACTTTTATGGGTTACAGTTGGGTGTGCATGTGTGTAAGGTGTATGTTTTAAATTTCCAAAAAGGTGGTACTGTTTTTAAAGCATAGATTTTTTTTTAGAGTGTTAATATATGTAACTAGTTGATATCAAGCTGTTAAAATACCAAAACCAGTAAATTTCTATAGTATTTCATAATAAATAACTTTTGAAAATAATGTTTTTATTTTTTGTTTATACCTTGAGGATTGTTTACCTTTTATATATTTTTTTTCTTTCAGGTTTCTAGGGCTTTACCTGAGAAAAAAGGAGAAATTGAAGCTCACATAAAAGACCTTGGACAACTTGAAAAAAAGCTTGAAGACCTGGAAGAGCAGTTAAATCATCTGCTTCTGTGGCTTTCTCCTATTAGGAAGCAGTTGGAAATTTATAACCAACCAAATCAAACAGGACCATTTGACATTAAGGTAGGAATTCTTTGCTTTATATATTGTTTTCTAAAAGCACGGCAATATCGTTGAATTAAGTTCCTTGTTCATTATCAGTGTTCAAGAAAAAAATTATCACTTTTAAAGTGCAGTAAGGAAGCCTTTATTTGGGATCATCACAATGGTTAAAGGGACCACTTCAGTGGGGTCATGCAGGAGAAAGAGAAATATTGGTCTTCACTTCAAATATATCATGGGTAAGTGGGAATTTATAGCCATGGAGCAAAATACGAATCAGTGGATGGAAAATTACTGAGTGAATATTGGGTAAGGGGGGATTCTGGCTAATCGACCGAACAGGAGTCTTACTGAAAGCAGGCCAGGTTGATCAGACATCATTTGGAGGTTAGAGGAAGATGAAGAACCAATGTAATAGTGAAGGACTAAAACTAGATTTAATAAGGAAGTTTCTAGATGGACCTCAGAGAAGATTCAGAAGCCTGACTCAAGCTTAGCCGAGCAAAGAATGTTTGTCATTGTTACTATCATTTTTGTTATAATGATATTAATCATTATATTATTTGACTAGCTTATTCAGGCTTTTGCTTCCAGCGTTTACTAGAAATAATATCATCACTAAACTCATATCACTAGAACATTTATACAGTATTTGTTACTATTTTCCACTTTCCATAGCTGCTTTAATTTTACTTAATGCATATTTATAGATTCCTTATCCAGATTGAAGTTGTCAAAGAGATTAGGTACCTACAAAATAATCTCTAGGCTTTTGAGTAGACATCATGAAGCCCTCTCAGACTGACTCCAGTTTGCTCTTCTGTTCTGTTATTCTTCCAACAATCTCCCCTTATATTTTAGCCACACCAAATTGTGTGGTATTTTCACATCCAAATGCTTTGATACCATTAATGAGTTCTTACTTTTTTCTCTTCTTTAAATGACTTCTTTCAGTTCTCTTAGCATGGTGAATTTTTTCCCATTCTTTAAGACTGAATTTAAAGGTATTTGCTCTTCAAAATTTTCTTCCATACCCCAAGCAGAATTAGAATCCCTGATATGATTCCTTATAAACCTCTGTACCTATCTCCAGTTGACTTTTGTCTGCTGACTTACACTTAAATTTTATAGACTTGAATAGGTCGTTATACCTCTGCGAATACAGAGAGCATCCTCTTACTTTTCTGTGCTCTCTCACTTACATCTAAACATTCCTATCCTAGGACCCTGAATATAGTGGTTGTTTTTATGTTTTTGAGTGAATCAGTAAAGATTGTACCAAGGCACCCATAATGGTAATGAGATGCTATAGGTAAGACTATGGCTTCAGAACAACCTTGTCAATTGGATACAATCATCTCCTCCTTTCAGTTCCCTGAACATGTTGATTATTCCTATTTTTTCTCTCTTTTACAAGCCTATTCCAAAGATTTGTCCCAACATGCTGCCCTATTTTTTATGTCCTTGGGAGCCAAAATCTTTAAGTAGCAAATCAAATAAACCCATTCAATTGAAAGCACAACCTATTAATGTAATGCTGGGCAACTTCAGACTAACAAGGATAAGTAACTGAAGTTTTCCTTTTAAAACATTGAGTCAATGGGCAGCACCCGGTGACTCAAAGGAGTAGGGCACCAGCTCCGTAGTATGCCAGAGGTGATGGCTTCAAGCCCAACCCCGGCCAAAAACTACAAACAAACAAACAAATAAACAAACAAAAAAACCCAGAAAACATTGAGTCAAATTGTTAAATTCATTTACTTTCTGGGATTGTAAAAATCTCACATTTTACGCTCCATTTAGTTACCATTTTGATGAAGGGAAGTCAGAGATAAAAAGAAGTTTTAGAATCTTTGTGAGAAGAGAACGTGAAAGTTTGGGTAAGATGGGTTTGAATGAGAATGAGGAGGCAGAGGCTTGCTACAACTAGAATGAGCTAGATTAGCAAAGTGTCCTCCACTACTTTTACCTTACTTTTCCCCTTCATTTGTATCTACCATTTTGTTACCCACTCTCCAAGAGATGGCATCGTGTAAGTCACAGGTGGACAGACATCATTTTACCTATGTAATATTCAACCTGCTCAGCCAGTGGTAATGAGGACTTGAGTTGACCAAACAAACTCATAGGCTTTATCTAGTAACAAACTCAATTGCCTTAAGAAAATACACATAGAATGAATAACAGCCTTCACATTAATGGCACAGTGGAGTTCTTGACGCGGAGGCATGACTTTTGATGACCCAGTCACCCTGTACTTGTGTTAAAAGGGGCAAGACTGGGTGAGTGCAAAGCACATTGTCAATTCAGAGAAGCCACTGGTTCTAGGATCCCTTCCATTTCTCCACCCAATGTCTTCTGAGGTATTTAACTAGCTTGTAATATTGACTAGGGCAAGTATGTCTCATCAATACTGATTTTTTTCATTACTCAACAAAGAATCCCAATAAGAAAATATAGGTATTTGGCCCTATACACAACAACCTCAGCCAGATTTTCAATTATTTTGAATCTAGTATACTTTTCAAGGTCCTCAATTTAGTATTGCAATGAGGAAAAGCCATAAATTCTTTCCTCCCAACCAGGAATAGCATTTTGTAGCTCACAGGTAAAAGCACGTCCCTCTACTTAACTCTTTAGTTAAAATGTGCCTGTTCTTTGAAATAATGACAACTATACTAAATGTTACCTATCTATATTCATGGAATATATTTAAGAGAAAACAGAACAAAATCCTCTGACACAAATAGATCCTGTTGACTCAACCAAACTGACCATTAGTCCTGATCTGTGCCTCCACCCCAAAAAGTTTTCAAATATCAAAACCTGCATTGGGTCTCTGATTGTCTAGGGTTCATACGTTTCTGCCAAATGGGTCCTTGCAATTTGGAGTGCAAGCCACTCTCAACTGTGTTAATTACTTACTATTAACAAAGCTAGAAGTCACCAATCACTACTGTGTGTATTCATATTTGCCTCTTGCAGCTTGGTCCAAATCACTGTAGGAGAGAGGCAGCTGATTTATCCATGGCAGAAAAGACCTTGACTTCAGTCCTCCATGCATATTCTGAGGTGTTTTTTTTTTTCAATCTGTGCAGTGCAGATTTCAAAAATATTTCTTTTGCCTTTTTCTTCTGCTGATCGCTGTATCCAAAAGACTACTTGAAAGTTTTTCCCAATAATTCTCAAATCTCTAGTTTGTAATTAGAAAATGGTGACCCTAGTGAATAATTTAATAACTTGCCTATTGCTTTATCCCTCTTTGGCTGGCTCCTCTCTCCCTCCTTGTCTAATAAATGATTTATTAAGATTGCACAGAGAGCTTGTGCTTGAAGATATGGGATTTTAGTTTTTACAAGCTCATGTAGCACTCTGTGTAAAGATGTTAAAATTGTCAATTAAAGAATGTTCGGGAAACGAACTTGGCTTTTCTTAGCTTTAAACTATTGAACACCAAAAATAAAGTTTTGAAACAGTTTCGAGGACATGTCCATTTTTTTACTCAAAGAAACTGCCTTTTAGAAAATCTTAAGAATTAGTTAATTCAAGGAAAGTAGACATACATGCAACCAGAGCGCTGTTTTCTTTTTTTATTATTTATTTATTTTTTTATTATTAAATCATAGCTGTGTAAATTAATGTGATCATGGGGCACCATACACTGGTTTTATAGACCATTTGACATATTTTCATCACACTGGTTAACATAGTCTTCCTGGCATTTTCTTAGTTATTGTGTTAAGACAGTTATATTCTACATTTACTAAGTTTTACATGTACCCTTGTAGGATGCACCACAGGTGTAATCCCACCCGAGCCCTGTTTTCATTTGTCAAGTTAAAAAACTTTGGCTGTGGCAGCCATAGCTACCTCTGAAACAAAGGGCCTGAGGCTTTGCCATTCAGGTCATTTGTTTTCTCTAGTCAAACCCTGAGCACCTGTGAGAAAAATATGTAATACCCTCTGTGAGCCTCAGTTTTGCCTGGCTGGCACTTCATGCTTATTGATGAAATGCAGCTAGCTGTGTAATGAAACCCAAATTAAAAAAGCCTTGAGGGCTCTGTTCTAATACATTGTTTATGCTGGAGTGAAAATTGACTGCACATCACTTGGTTTGTGCAATTTACTCCCGAAATATTCCTATTCAGGAAATCCTGCAAATAGCAATATTCATCTTGAAAATCACCTCACAGAACCCTTGGCAAGCTGAGAAACATAATCAATGAGATCGTGATGTAGAGGGTGAAAATTAGGCGTAATCACAGCCCTTTCCCATCAGTCAGCCCACTAGAAGGCATGCCTTTGAATTTTGATTTTCAAATGGATTCTCAATTTAGACATAAAATATGTTGATTTCAGATTTCAGAAATGATAATTGAATGCTAAGATCCAGGGACCAGTTTAGAATTTCTGGAAAGGATCTGATGTTTTTAATCTTTAATGAATGGTTTCAATAATGAGTTAGAGGTATACTATTTATGTGATATAAAACTGCCTAACTACTGCTTTCCAAACTTTTTATTAAAATATGAGGTGAGGGGGGGAACACATAATTTTATGTTAAGGATTACTGACTGAAATACTTTCATCTTGATGGCAGGGAAGGTGTTTTCCCTCCGCTCAAGAAGGACTTTTCTTCTGTGGTTTATAAATAAACACATGGCTCTGCTGGGTCTTCCTTACTCTGTAGGAAACATAATTGCCCATAATGTCAGATACACACTGAATACTACTGAAGGACTCAATTTTAGTTACTGACCGTTAAAGTAACTGAATACCAAAAGCCTTTTTCTGTGTACATTCACATTGCTGTGAGTGTTGTCAAAGAAAAATTGCACAGGACAACTTAAAAGGCAAGAGACTTCATTCAAAAAAATTTTTAAAGGGGAAAGAAACTCAATTTTTTTTAACCTTTGATTTTTGTTTATTTATTTGTAGTTTTTGGCTTAAACTCAATTATTTTGAAACAAAAGGCCAAAGAGCTTTTCATTGCTGGGGCAGGTTAGTGGGAAAATACTAAAGGATGTTGAGGGAGGGGGGTAGATTTGATAATGGAGTTTCATCTTCAGTAGGTTCTTGGTCTCGGTGATTCAAACAATGAAACTATTCACAGATCAGTGGTAGGACAGGATTTATTTACAGAAAAGAATACAAAAACACCAAAGCTCCTGGCAGAGAGAACCCAGGTTGGGTCTGGGCTCATTGTCCAGGGGTATATATAGTCTCATGGGGTTCTCTGTACTTACCTTCAGCTGGAACTCAGTAGCAAATGAATGGCTACAATCCTTTTCATTCCCAGGCCTAGGAAACTTACATGAAATTGGTCAGGCCTAGGAAATGGGGGCGGGGGTCCCTTTCAGCCAGAAGTGCAAGGGGAGGGAGACCTAAGGTGCTGGTGTCTCCCCAGCAGTTGTCTGGCCCCTCTGGCTACTGGAGCCTCCTGCAGGGGCGCCCCCCCCCCCACCTACCCTTCAGCCCACTGATTTCCTCTGCCAGCTGCCACCACACCAACACCACCAGGGCTGAGACAGCAGGTCCTCCAGCTCAGCTCTGCTGACCTGGCTGGGTGCCACCTGTCCTGTACCAGATTGGTCAATGTCATTAGGCCAATTACTGTTTGCTAATTAGCTCTTTTGAAAGTTAGATTCCTATCCTTCCACAGAGATTAGCAGATAGGGGCGCTATCTTCCTTAATGATTATATCTCAAAGGGATGGCTCCCCAGGTCCTTGAGAAAGACATTCCTAGGGTATAAAACTGGCAAAGGCTGAGAGAAGATTTATATCTCAAAGAGATAGAGAAAGGATTTACCATAGGTTTCTAAAGTAAATGCTCTAAGAAAAGGGAGGTCAGGCCTAAAGTCAGGAATAACACCTATCTCAAGTTTAGCTAAGCTGAGGACCATATTAAGGCTGTCTCGGTGAGTTCCCACTTCTGTTTGAGGAAAACCAGTATTCCCAATGAACAACTTAGGAAAGCTAGTTTAGGTAGCTCATTTCAGCAGCTTTCTGTTTTTGAAGGACTAGTTGAACCAGCTCTGAGACTTGGTAATAGAGGATATTTGCTGGATATTGTGAACAATTAGGTATTTAATAAGGGGGATTTCTAAGAAAGTAAGAAAGAAGATAAAGATTAATGGTTGAAGCAAGTTATAAACTCAATGTTTGAGTACAGCGGTCAGCCAGTCAAGATTTCTACAGGTTAGGCTGGATGCATTCATAGAAGGTAGAGTAAGGATAGCAGAGGCAATCTAATGGCTTTCTTGGTTTTCAGTTTAAATGCTTTCAATGATGGCAAAGGCCTAACTGTTTCGGTAAGATCATACATAGTCACAGTTATTTCCTGGGGCAGACCATGGAAGATGTGAGAGTTCAAGGAACTTCCTATGTGGCCCCCATGGTAGCAGATACAGGCACAAGAATGTTGTCTGTGTATAATTTGCCAAGGTGATGATTCCTTTCCAGTTCATATCAGTTATCCAGCTTCAGCTTGGGGGGGCTTCTTTAGATACCAAGGAGGAAAAGGGTAGGTAGCTATAAGACAACCAAAATCTCAATAATATCTGGGCAATTTTTATTATTTTATTATTTTATTATTATTATTTTAGAGACAGAGTCTCACTTTATAGCCCTTGGTAGAGTGCTATAGCATCACAGCTCACAGCAACCTCCACTGGGCTTAGGTGATTCTCTTGCCTCAGCTTCCCGAGTAGCTAGGACTACAGGCACCTGCCACAATGCCCAGCTATTTTTTGTTGCAGTTTGGCTGGGGCTGGATTCGAACCCGCCACCCTCGGTATATGGGGCTGGTGCCCTACCCACTGAGCCACAGGCACCACCTTATTTATTTATTTATAGAGAATTTCACTTTATTGCCCATGGTAGAGTGCTGTGGCATCACAGCTCACAGCAACCTCCAACTCCTGGGCTTAGGCAATTCCCTTGCCTTAGCCTCCTGAGTAGCTGGGACTACAGGTGTCCACCACAACACCCAGCTATTTTTTTGTTGCAGTTTGGCCGGGCCTGGTTAGAACTTGCCACCCTTGGTATATGGGGCCTGCACCCTGTCCACTGAGCCACAGGCCCACCCCTATTTTTTTAAAATTTTTAAAGATAGTCTCATTATGTTGCACTCAGTAGAGTACGGGGGTGTCACAGCTCACAGCAACCTCAGACTCTTAGGCTTAAGCAATTCTCTTGTCTCAGCCTCCAAAGTAGCTGGGACTACAGGGATCCACCACAATGCCCTGCTATACTTTTTTGTTGCACTTGTCATTGTTGTTTAACTGGTCTGGGCAGGGTTCGAACCCGCCAGCCTTGGTGCCTGTGGCTGGCCCCGTAACCACAGTGCTACGGGTGCCGAGCCAAGGCAATTTTTCGTTCTCAGTGATGCCAAGTCAGGAGGATAGGAGAAAAAGTGGAAAAGTTACTTTGGAGAACTGTAGTCAGATATTCAAGGGTTGAAAAGTCGTAAGGACTGACACAATGTATAAGACAGCGGGATCCAATCCAATGTAGGTAACATCACACACCGATAATTTACAAAGAAATGATAACTCACAAGGGTGCGCAATGATGTTTTTATCAAAACATAAAATTTATCTCTACCCTTATACTCCTTGTGATCAAAGATAGAGTGAGATTTTTTTGTTTATAAAATAAGTCTGGCCTCATTGACCTAGGTGCGGAAAAACGGTAATTGACCATATAGGCCTTTTAAAATTTCCATTGTTGCTGAGAACGCCAAAATGGCCCCAGTGAGGAGTGGTAGTTAGGGTGGCTTCGGTACGTTTGGGGGCGTTAGAGTACACCAGGCCAAAGGTTACGCTACGTGCCCCCCTCACGTCCTTCACCCCACCCCCTTGCGTCCTGCACGCTCAACTACTCTCATCCGGCGCCAGCGGTTTTCGTCACCCGCCTAACCTTCTATTCTTTATTTCATCGCACGTTCGAAAACGCTTCTCAACCTTCTGCTGTACCGCTTCCCTCAGACTTCGTGCTGTTCCCGGCCTTTCACCTCCGTTCTCAGAGCCTGAGTCTTAACAGACGAAGGCAAAACGAACTGTTCGGTGAAAACTTGTAAGGGAAGAAACAGTAAGGATAAAAGACTTTTATTCAGAAGGCTTTCCTGGTTGGTTCGTGACTTGATTCGATAAGATGAAAGTCCTTACCTTCCCCGAAGGAGCCACTGAATTATACTAACTTGACTGTGTTACATCTTTGAAAGTAATCCTTTCGATTTCATCTACGGGATTCACGATGTCCGAAATTCGATTCAGCGACCTCACTTGGGAGCAAATTTTGACCCTGGATCAAGTGTTAGATGAAGTCATTCCGATTCACGGACGGGGGCATTTCCCGACACTGGAGGTAAAACCAAAAGATATTATTTATGTTGTGAAAGATCAGCTCATAGAGCAAGGAATTCTTGTTAGAGATAGCCGATTGAATGGTTCCACAGCAAGTTACGTACTTGCAGGCGGTAATGGAATCAGTTATAAGGATCTCGACATTATTTTCCGTGTTCACCTTCCAACTGATCATGATTTTCAGGTTGTTAAGGATGCAGTTCTTGGTTGTCTACTTGATTTTTTACCAAAAGGTGTAAAAAAGGATAAGATTACTCTAAAGACCATGAAAGAGGCTTATGTGCAGAAGATGGTCAAAGTTTGCAATAAGCATGATCGTTGGAGTCTCATCTCTCTTTCAAATAACACTGGAAAGAATGTAGAGCTAAAATTTGTGAATTCACTGAGACGGCAATTTGAATTTAGTGTCGATTCCTTTCAAATTATTTTGGATACCATGTTAGAGTTCTATGGTGACAAAAAAGTTAAGCTAACCAAAGAATGCTGTCCTGATGTAGTAGCTGAAAGCATGTATGGAAATTTTAAAGAAGCAATGACACATTTGCAAAATAAGCTTATATCTACCAGAAAACCTGAAGAGATTAGAGGTGGTGGCCTTTTGAAGTATAGCAACTTGCTGGTTCGTGATTTTAAGCCAGCTTGTGAAGCAGAAATCAAGACCCTTGAGCGTTACATGTGCTCTAGATTCTTTATTGATTTTCCTGATGTTGCTGAACAGCAAAAGAAAATTGAGTCTTACCTCCGCAACCATTTTATAGGTGAGGAAAAGAGCAAATATGATTACCTCATGACGTTGCGTGGAGTTGTAAATGAAAGCACTGTTTGCCTCATGGGTCATGAAAGACGACAAACTCTCAATATGATCACCATTATGGCTTTAAAAGTACTTGGAGAACAGAATATTTTACCTAATACAAACAACGTAACTTGCTTTTATCAGCCTGCCCCATACTTTGCTGCTGAAGGAGCGTATCCTACTTATTTTGTAGCATCTGGGCCACCACCCATTTTTTTCCAACCATACCATCAGCAGCAGTTTCAAGGGCCAAATAGTATGATTTAAAAAAAATATGCATCAGAAACTGCTTTAATTAAACATCTCTTAAAAGCAGGTTTCAAAATTTCATAAAATTCAAGATTCATTTATATTTTTACATAACTATTCATTTATATTTTTACCAACTATTTTTCATCAATAACCATCTTAGACTATCATCTATAATTGTAACTACAATCTCTATAAACCAACTACTTCTTCTTATTGTTTGTGTGTTGTTGACTAGTGATAATAACTTTTAAATGCTGTGGACTACTTAAAATGACTTTCAAATCTTGCTGACTTTTGACTTATGACTTTTGAAATTGCTCTGACAAATGCATCTACTTCTTTGACTAAAATATAAAAGGACAGACTCATTTTTTTAAATCCAGAGGTGCAGCAAAGACAAAATGCCCAAATTTACTTCCTCTGTTACATTCTGGATAGCACCATTATTGAATTTTCGGTACTTAACAGAAATGTCTAATTTGAAAAACAGATCCAAAAGACATTAACTCCTGGACTTTGCAAGAATTTGTTTTGTTTCTCAATTAAATTGGATTGGATACAAAATCCTATAGTTGAAGGACTAAATAATAGCATCCCACTGTGCAACCAATACTGTGACCAGTTACACAGATTTCTTTCTTTCGTCTCTCAGCAATAAATTGAAAAGAATGGACATGGCCAACTCTGTGAAAGCTTTCTACTTTTTTCCATCACAAAGAGACTTTAAATGGCAAACATGAAAAAACAGAGAGGTTTTCACCCATTTACCATTTTATGGACTATTTGACTTCCACCTTAATACGTGTGGAAATATTCAAAGATCATTTGCTAACATGCCACTCAAGTGCTTCCTCATGTGAAATTGTGCACAGCACTATATAATTTATTCAACAATTACATATGTTTGCCATATATCTGAATATTTACTCACTACAGCAAATATGCTACTAACAAATCGACCAGCAAGATTAAAACTGTATTTTCTTCTCATAATGAAAATAATCTGTGACCAATATCATCCAGGATGTCAAAAGGGGAGTTGTCCCGAATTAATGTAGATAAGGCCATTGGAAAACTTGAGTATTTCTACTTGCTTCAGACTTTTTATGCATCTTCATCTCAGTTTTTATTTACCACCACATATTTTTCCATCACAGCGTGACCCGACAGTCATATTCTGAAAATTTTTTACTTACAGACTGTGTTTAAGCTGTCTTCTCTGAATTATAATATTAGATCCAAGAAGTACACCAACTATGGACTTTTCAAATATCCAGTATTTCTGAGATGTTTTATACCACAGCACCACCAACTATCAGTATATTTCTGAAGAATTAGATATGCTTCATAGAACTTTGAGTCTTTAATATACTCATCCCCTTCTTTGGGACAAATAAAGAAGTTTTGAATACTAAATTAAAAAAATAAAAACATAAAAAGTAAAATTTGTGTGGCTGAAAGTTTTTGTAAGGATTCTCTAGATAAATCCTGGAGATCTACTGTGCAGCATAGTGCTTGTAGTTAATAATACTGTACTGTACACTTAGAAGTTTGCCAAAAGATATCTTAAGTGTTCTTATTACAAAATAATAATAATAGTAAACAATGTGGAGGGGAAATTTGCAGATAATGGCATAAATTATGTTGATGGTTTTACATGTGTATACTTTATCTCTAAACCCATCAAGTTATATGCATAAATATGTATAGCTTTTTGTCAATTATACCTCAATAAAGTGCTTTAATAAAATGGAATCTTAGGACTTTTAAAAGTCTGTTGAGCTTAGAATAATTCAGTCTAATCTATAGGTAGTTCAGGTAAAATCTTATGGCAAGTTCTGGGCTTGAATTCTATTTCCCAGTTCCCCCAATTACCTTACATTTCTTTAGCCTTCCAGGAAAAGACCTTCATTACTCAACTGCAAGACTAGGAATTCTGTAAGCCAGGTACCAGGACAGTTTGCACAAAAGTCTTTGGAAGCATTAGCTCCAGAAAGTCAGCCGTAGTTGTTTAAAACTGATTACATCTCATTCTGTGCACATAATTCTCAAATATGGCATTCTGGTCAAAGCCTTGATTATTTAATCCATTTTCTCAATTATGTCCTGTTACAAGGATGACATATATTTACTGAACCTGTGCAAATAATTATATTGCCATAAAAGCAAGTATTCTCCCTAAGAGTTTCTGAATTCTGGACTAGTCAGGCAGAGATAAAAAGATAAATGTTTTGAAACAAGGGGGCCAATATGACCAACTAGAGCAGCCTGCATAGCACTGCTCTTGTAGAGAGCATCGAAAATAGGAACTATAACCACCTTTGGATCAACAGTCTAAGTGGGACCATTAGGATTCCAGAGAGGAAACACGAGTGAAGAGAAGACGACCGAGGTAAGATGAGCAGCTTAGTAGGACTGAAGGTAATTAGTGAAGGAGCCCATACATGAGCACACTCCAGCAGGAGGATGGGAGGGCTGTACCACTGCTGCAGGCCTACAGACTAATACACAGACCTGACTGTAGGCTGTGCAGCTGTGTTTCTCCAGAGAAGAGGGATAGCTGGCTTGGGAGCTCTGAGCACTGCAGCTGGTGCCATTGTAACATCCCAACCTGGAAAGGCTGCGTTTGTCCAGGGGTCAGAGCTGTCACTGTTGCCCTGTGCTTGCCTTTGTCAGGTGGGCAGGGAGCAGCACTTGTGTGCCCTGTGAGCATGTGCCCCACCACTGCCACATCTTCTGGTGGCCTTTGGTGGAGCAGGATACCATGGGGCTGGTGCCCATGGTTGTGGCCTGGCCAATTCTGATTAACTACATTTCCCACAAGAGCTGGGTGGAGCTTGGACCTTTAGCCCTTGGTTTCTATGGCCCACTGCCAGGACACATAGACTGTTGTCACCACAACTGTCTGGAAGGTCCTGAGTGGGAAAAAGCCAGCAGAGCCACGGCTTTTGAGTCTGAGCAGACTGCATGCCACGCACCCACTCCAGCCTACACAGATGTGCCATACCCCGTACACACCCTGTTCAACCAGTGCACCCCACCCTGCAGCCACCCTGTACCACACCCCAGGGGGCCTGTTCCATCTTGCAACGGTGCTCTGGTCAATGCAGTCCTCTGTGTCTGGAGATCCCATTCCACACAGCATGTGACCTGGTAGCCCTATCTTTTACAATATATAAAAATTAACTCAAGATGGCATAAAGACTTCATATAAGACCTGAAACCATAAAAATCTAGAAAGATATAGGAAAAACTCTTTTAGACATTGACTTAGGCAAAGAATGTATGAGTAATACCACCAGAATAAATATAGCAACAAGAAAAATAAACAAATGGGACTTAATTAAACTAACAAGTTTCTGCATAGCCAAGGAAATTATCAACAGAGTAAATAGACAACCTACAGTATAGAAGAAAATATTTGCAAACTATCCACACAACAAAAGGCTAATATCCAGTGAAGACAATTAATGACACAGTGGGGATGGGGGAAGGGGAGAGAAGAGAGAAAGAAGGAGGGAGGGATGGGGAAAGGAAGAGCAGAAAGAGGGAAGGAGGGAGGGGGCTGGGGTCTTGGTGTGTGCCACACCTTTGGGGGGCAAGACACGATTGTCAGAGGAACTTTACCTAACAAACAGCAATCAGTGTAACCTGGTTTCTTGTACCCTCAATGAATCTCCAACAATTTAATAAAAAAAAAAAAGGCTAATATCCAGAATCTACAAAGTGCTCATACAAATAAAAAAAAAAAAAAAAAAAAAAAAAACATTAAAAAGTGGAAAAAAGACACGAACAGACTCTTTCTCAGAAGACAAATGGACAAGGAAACAAATGAAAAATGTTCAACTTTAATAATTATCAGGGAAATGAAAATTAAAACTATTTTAACTTACTCTTGTAAGAATGACCATTATTAAAAAGTCACAAAACAGGCGGAGGATTTGGCAGCCTCCCCCTTGAGCTTCCTCGCTTCCCGTAGCTCTTTCACGGGAAAAGAGTTGCGCCTGCGCCTTCTGCGGCCGTTCCCCTGAGGAAAAGTAATCATATCCAACGTCCACTATCCAGAATCTCCACTCTTTCGACCCCTTTGCTGATGCAAGTAAGGGTGATGATCTGCTTCCTGGTGGCACTAAGGATTATATCCATATAAGGATTACGAGAAACGGCAGGAAGACCCTTAGTACTGTTCAAGGGATCACTGATGTAATTAAGGTAAAAAGAAATTAGTGAAAGTGTTAAGAAATTTGCCTGCAGTGGTACTGTTAATTGAGCATCCAGAATATAGAGAAGTAATTCAGGTACAGGGTGACCAGCGGAAGAACATATGCCAGTTATGTTGATTGTCTTATGATAAGGACGATCAGTTCGTGGGTTTTAAGTACTGAGGATTTCCTTGCAATGAGTAGAATTTCCCCCCTGTCCCTTGTCACAAGTTTAGAAACTTTGATCCAGGGACTATCTCCTGAAGGATGTGAGCTTGAGCTAGATCTTTAAAAGATGTGCAGGAATTGATAGAGTGAAATGTGTGTGTGGGAACGGAAAAGGGTTCTAGAAGAAAGAGGCAACAAAAACACAGATAGGAAGGTGATTAGTAGTGTGAAGTGTGGGGAAAATAACAAATTCGGTAATATTAAAGGGTAGCCCATTACAAGGAGGCTTGGATGCCACTTTAAAGAGATTATACAGTAGCTTTGAGAGAAGTGGATACCACTAAAGAAAAGTGGCTAACAAACTCCCAGATCTGAGGAACAAAGAACCCAAAACAGGGGTAGTAGTTACGTGGTTACTGAGGAGCAAGGTTGTCCTGGATTAGGACTTTAGTAGTAGGGGTGAAGAAGAGAAGACAAGGACTTTAGTAGTAGGGGTGAAGAAGAGGAGACAGTTTAAAAAACTATTTTACAAATTGTTGCTGGTGGGTGGCGCCTTTGGCTCAGTGAGTAGGGCGCTGGCTCCATATACTGAGGGTGGCGGGTTCAAACCCAGCCCTGGCCAAACTGCAACAAAAAAATAGCCGGGTGTTGTGGTCGGCGCCTGATGAGGTCCCAACTTATTGGGAGGCTGAGGCAAGAGAATCGCATAATCCCAAGATCTGGAGGTTGCTATGAGTGCTGTGACACCACGGCACTCTACAAAACGGCGGCGCCTGTGGCTCAGTGAGTAGGGTACCGGCACCATATACCGAGAATGGTGGATTCAAACCCAGCCTCGGCCAAACTGCAACAAAAAAATAGTCGGGCGTTGCAGCGGGCACCTGCAGCCCCAGCTACTCGGGAGGCTGAGGCAAGAGAATCACCTAAGCCCAGGAGTTAGAGGTTGCTGTGAGCTGTGACGCCAGAGCACTGTACCGACGGTGATAAAGTGAGACTGTCTCAAAACAAAAAAACCCAAAATTGTTGCTGGTGACCCAATGATAGGTACAGTAGAATATAATATGGGTTATCACAGTATTTCATGTACAGTGTGGGTTAAGTATTGGTTTGTGGAGCTGTTTTCATTCATATTTTATTTCATTTTAATTTCTAATTTTAACATCTACAGTCTTACACAAAATGAATTAATTAGTACTCCATCAGTGAGGCAGTATTGGGCTTATTATTATAAATTTGGGAGTAAATTCATTCTCGTATAACGAAGTTTAAATGTATAAATCATTTTTAAAAATTAATTTTTTAATTTTTTTTTTAAATTTGTTTGATAGCCAGTGCGGTGGCTCATGCCTGGAATCCTAGCACTCTGGGAGGCTGAGGCAGGTGGATTGCCTAAGCTCATGGATTCTAGATCAGCCTAAGCAAGAGCAAGACGCTGTCTCTAAAAATAGCTGGAGTTTGTGGTGTACGACTGTAGTCCCAGCTACTCGGGAAAGCTGAGGCGAGAGCATTGCTTGAGCCCTAGAGTTTGAGATTCCTGTGAGCTATGACTTCAGAGCACTCTACTGAAGGCTACAAAGCAAGCTGCCTCAAAAAAATAAATAAAATAAAATTGATTTGATAGAGAATACTTTTGTAATGTACAAAATTTAAAAGCATCAAAAGGCATAACCGCTCCTGTGCATCACTGTCTTTCAGCCAGTTTCTTTCTCCATATTCTGCTAAGGTTTGTAGTTTCCTAGGTAGCCTTCCAAGGATAGGATATGTATGTTTTTGGTCTCTTGTCCTCTTAAAAAGAACAACTATTAGAATACTGTAAACCCTTTTTCTGAACCGTTCTGACTTTCAATTAATGATATATACTGACAATTATTTTCTATATTATACTTAAAGAGCTTTCTCTCTTTTTTTTTATTTTACCCTTGCCTACTGTTCTAAGGATGTATTATAACTTATTTAATGAATAATTCAATTAATGAGCATTTAATTTGTTTTCAATTTTTGCTATTCCTGAAAGATGACAGAATGTAACTTTCTGCATGTCCTTTCACTCACTGTAAATATAGGATAAGTTCATAGAAGTAGAATGGCTGTGAAAAAATGGCACTTGTCATTTTGGTAAATGTGGCCTAATTGCTCTTCACAGAGCATCCTCGTCAGTAGTATGATGATTTTGTTCCCCTACAACTTGGCTAATCAATGTGTCATAAATCTTTTCGATCTTTTAAGCAAGAAAAACAAATCTCATTGCCATTTTAATTTGCATTCTTCTTTTGAATGAGTATGGGTTTTGTTTTTTTCATTTGCTTCAGAATGATTTTTATTAACTTTGCTATGCACTGCCTGCTGCATTATTTCCCAATTTTCTGTGTTTAGTTGTTGGTCTCTTTATTACTGAGACAAATACAGTTTACTACTTGGAGTAAAAACATGGTTTTCTACAGTAAAGGGTTGAATGAATGTTTCCTATGAAAAATGTATTCCAGTCTTAAGGTTATAACCTAAAAAATGTCAAAACTAACCTTTGAATTGCATAGGAAAGGTTATTTGCCCTTCTCAGCACACAATCCTGGATAGAAGCTAAACATGATGACAAATTATAGAATAAATATGGGTTTTTAAAATTTGGAATGGGTGTGCTTTCATTTTCTTATTTATCTAATGATATAAATGGCTAGAACAGGGTATGTCTCTTCAAAGCACTTGTGTCAACTGACTTTCCTTTCAAAATTATTTTTTTTTAACTGAAAAAGGCCTGTGGCTTCTCCCTGTGTTGCTTTTTTTTTTTTTTTTTTTTTTTATTAAGGCCATCTGAAATAACTATTTGGAAGCTTTCAATTTTATTCTCACAATTTTCTTATGAAAATCTAAACTACATCTTAGCAATCTTCAGGAGCACTACAGTGGTTTGCCGTTTGTGTGTTTTATTAGTGTCCTAACAGGTTTATCTACATCAAGAGAGTGAATTCTGGGTAGCTGGGGGGTTTCTAATTTCTTTAACTGTCTAGTGTACTGGTATTCTCTCATTGCTATTTGCTTTATTCTTTGCGATAAGAATGTCATTCTTTTTTTATTATTATTAGTAAATCATAGCTGCATACATTAATATGATCATGGGGCATCATACACTAGCTTCATAGACCATTTGACACATTTTCATCCCAATAGTCAACATAGCCTTCCAGGAATTTTCCTAGTTACCGTAGCATGACATTTACATTTCACATTTGCTGAGTTTCACCCTTACCCTTGTAAGATGCCCCGTAGGTGTGATTCCCCCAATACCCCTCCCTCCACCTCCCTTCCCCTCCCTCTTCTCCCTTTCCCCCTTCCCCCTATTCTTAGATTGTAACTGGGTTATAGCTTTCATGTGAAAGCCCTAAATTAGTTTCATAGTAAGGCTGTTTCTCTTGAATTTATTCTCAGACATGCACCACGGAAGATTTATTTAAAACACAACCAGGCCATGCCACTTCTCAGCTTAATTCTTTTCGGTGAGTCTCCATCAGTATAAGACATTGCCTAAATTCCTTAATATGGTGTTGAACTCCATCAGCAATCTTGCTGCTGCTAATCTACCTAGCCTCATCTGAAGCAAACTTTTCTGATTCTTCTGAGCTTAGGTCTTGTGTACCTTCTCTCTGCTGCACTGCCGCTGTCCATATCACTTTCACCAGTGAACCACTAGATCATGTACTATGATGTTTAACTGTAGGTATGTCCCCTCCCTCCTTGGACTATGAGATCTTTCAGAGCAGAAAACTATGATATTTCTATATGCATATCAATAACCACTAGCCTGTTTATTTCTTAGTGCTCAAGAAATCAGTAATAATATATCCATTTATTAAATCTGTATTAGTTATCCAATGCACTTTGATTAATTATTCCACCTATATTCCCTAGAAGACAGGCTGCATTCTATGAGTATCTTGTGGTTGACATACACCTACATGTGCAAATAGATATATTTATTGAATGAATTAAAAAAGATGCATTCTACTGAAATTTTTAACATTATAGCAAAGAATAAATTTTAACTTGAAACCTAAGCTAGAGAATCTCTTATCTAAACTAAACATTGACAAACAAATGTACACTTTGTCCACTCATATTTTTTCTGCATAAGCATGTTCTAGAACTATAGATACAGTTACATACAGTGACATATGGACTTAGCGTAGTATAAGGCATAGTACTTACTCAATAATAACTATCAAAATAAATTCCCATTCACTTGATTCATGTAAAAATATATGTGCCTACGGTTTCTTACTGGTTTAAATATTAAAGTTCAATTAAATGAGTAAATCTCTCATCCTCTGGTGTGGTTTTCACTGTCCCTTTAAAAATACTAAAGCTTTGGAAATCTTTTTAAGTTTTTAAAGATATTTTAGCTCTCTTTCAAGTATTTGATTTATATAGTATTTCAGCTGATCCCTAATGCTCTGACTTGGGTCTTTTTAAAGTAGCAGTCACTGAGTCTTTTCTAAAATATTTTAAGATAGAAAATTTAAAAAAAGAAATTAGTGGCTTCAATCTGAGGGGATTTTTGCTCGATCTCCTCAAGTGAAGTGAAGATGTAGAGAGGCCAAATATCTAATTTTAAAAATCATATTTTAATTGAAAACTAATTTTATGAGGGAGGAGATAAAGTGACAACGTCTCTAGGATAAAAAGAATCTGAGGTGGTTTGGAAATAAGAGAACAGGGTTCTGTCAGTCCTGAAGAAGGGAAAATTAATTCACTTGGCTCTATAGGGCAAGACCACATGACCTCTTGGTCCTAAAAAATCCTTCCAGTATGATTTCATAGCACTTGAGTTTTTTGGAAAGTTGTAATTCCTTCTGGAAAGCCCTGTGATTGTCTTCTTTAGTGTATTGCTATTCTAGAGGTAAAACAGAATTAGCCTATGTGTTAAAGTCTTCTAAGAAAAAAGAAGTCCAATTCACACTTCCCTATTATACCCTACAACCACGTCTTTAAGATCCCCAGCAATGATGAAATTTCCCAGACTAAGAGGAGGCCCCTTAAATGAGAAATCACTAAAATAATGAATGATAATAAATTAAGCATGAATAAAATGTAGTTATATGACCAAGAGCATTCTCTAGGTAATAATTGTTGTCAATATTTATTGTGTGTTCAAATGTATAGCTGGCAAAATGTTGAGCAGTTTTAGGAAAAATTTCTATTTATTCTGATATATGTTCAACTTGTACTGTTTCTTGCAATATTTAATAATCTGTTAGGGCAGTGAGTGATTAAAATAAGACTGAACCTAGATAGATAATCTCCAGAACCTGTTTTCCTTACCATACTCTATACTGCTGCTAGTAAATTGGGCGGGGTGGGGTGGGGTGGGTGGGGTGATGAATCATGGAAATGATAAGAATAAAGTCTATTAGCTTCCTAGGGTACCATAATAAATTACCATAGACTTGGTGGCTTTCAAGCAGCAGAAATTATTCTCTCACAGTTCTGGAAGCCAGATGTCAACAATCAAGTGGTTCGTTGGGCTGGTGTCTACTGGAGGCTTGAGGAAGACTGCTGCCTGCCTCTTTCTGGCTTCCAGTGACTGCCTGTGATTCTCAACATAGCTATCTGCCTTTGTATCTCTACTACCTCCTCTGCTCCTCTAAGAACACTTGTCTTTGGATTTAAAGTCCAGCCGCATCCAAGATGATTTCATTTTGAGATTCTCAATTACATCTTTTCCAAATAAGTTCACGTTCTCCTGGTTGAAACTTGGACTTAACCTTTCTGAGGGATACCATTCAACCCTTTCCCAGGAGTATCAAGATTTTGTGGAAATATTATTGACTACATAAGGTTATGGAGTTATAAATGCACCCACCAGAAGACTTGGTCTGACACTGCTTTTAATCCCATGGCTCAATTGCCATCAGAAATGTTTTTAAAGGGCATGAATTACATACTTTGTCAAATTATTGAGAAAAAATCAGATTCCAAAGTTCAGATTGAAGGCAAAGAGAAACAGTTAATAAAACGTGTGTGGATCACTTGTCATGATTGCAAACTTGATGCTTTTGTAGAATGAAAGGAGGTATCAGTAGAAATATTTTGCTAATTAGGAAATATTTGAGATATTTATATGAGATATTTATATTTTTATTTGAGGGGTTTTGTTTTTTTTTCCCTACTAAAAATGTACTAGAAATATATGTTTTTAAGAATGCCTGTGTCTGTGTGTGTCCATGGGCTGCCACTCACTGTCATTTTTAAGATTTCTTCAAAGAGTTAACTTGCTTGAACATTTCTCTAACTTTATGAATACTCTAGGAGGAATACATATATTTTAATAATTTGCAACTCATAAAGCTGTTTTTTATATCACAAGTGAGGCTGGAAGAATAATAATTTTAGGCCCAGCTATGTTTTGTGGAAACTTGATATATAACACGAGTACTTGAAACATAAATGAAGTCAACTCAGCTTTTATATTTTACTCCACTGACAACATGTCAAAGTCAAAAATGATTTCTATTGAACTTAAATATACAAAATGTCTCACTTTGAAAGTTGGAATAATATTGTTGGTTCAGTAAGAATGAGAATTTTTTTAAAAATATTCTTAAAGGATGCATAGAAATGAATTGTCAAGAATTATATAGTAAGTCAAAGGTACTTTTGCATGAAAAACTAAAATTATAATTCATTTAGAAAATTAATAAGATATTTAATTTTTGAGACAGCATTATGTCATAGACACTATAAAGCTAGATGACAAATTTAAACTTATGGTATATCCTAGAAGACTATTTACTTCTAAGAATAGCATTCCTTTTTTTATTCTTAATTATTGTACCTAGTAATAGTTGTATGTCTTCATACGGTGCATGTGATATTTAGATACAGTCATATAATGTAAATTAATCAAATCAGGGTAATTGGGATATTAAGCACTTTGGGCATTTATAATTTCCTAATGTTGGGAACACTCCAATTCCTCTCTTCTAGTTATTTTAAAATATGCCCTAACTTATTATTTGATAGTACTTTATTATATTGTTCATTCTGTCTAGTTATATTTTTACCCTCATGAACCATCCACACTTCATCCCTCCTCCCTGTATGTGTTCCAGTCTTTGGTAACCATCATCCTACTCTCTGACATGTATTTAGCTTCCATATATGAGTGAGATGGTACTAGATTTGTCATTCTGTACTTGGCTTATTTCACTTAACATAATGTTCTTTGGTTTTATTCATGTTCATGTTGTTGCAAAGGGAAGGGTTTCATTCTATTTTGTAACTATATAATATTCCATCCCTATAATATAAAAATTTCTTTATCCATTCATCTGTTGATGGAAACTTAGGTTTATTCAAATCTTGGCTATTGTGAATAAACATGGAAATGCAGATATTGTTTCAAAATACTCAGTTCCCCTCTGTCAGACATATGCCTAGCAGTGAGATTGCTGGGTCCTACGGTAGTTCTATTTTCAACTTTTTGAACGATCTCTATTCTGTTTTCCATAGTAGTTGTACTAATTTCCACCCCCATCAATAGTGGACAAGGGTTCCCTTTTTTTACACACCCTTTCCAGTATTCATTATTGCCATCTTTTTGATAAAACCCATTATAACCAGGATGAGATGATGTCTCACTGTAGTTTTGATTTGCATTTCTCTGATAACTAATGATGTGGAACCCTGTTTTTTAATTCTCTGTTGGTCATTTGTATGTCTTCTTTTGAGAAATGTCTTTTGGAGATCCTTTGTCCATTTTTTAATTGGGTTATTTGATTTTTTTATTTTCCCTTTTGGGTTGTTGGAATTCCTTACATATTCTAATTATTAACCCCTTGTCAGATAGGTAGTTTGCAAATGTTTTCTTCCAGTCAGTGGGTTATCTCTTCCCTTTGTTTTCCTTTGTTGTGCACACGCTTTTTAGCTTAATGTGATAATATTTGTCCAATTTTGCTTTGGTTGCCCATGTTTGGGGGTATTACTCAAGAAGTCCTTGTCTAGACCAATGTCCTGAAGCATTTCTCCAGTGTATGCATTTAGTAGTTTCAGGTCTTCGATTTTAAGTCTTCAATCTATTATGATTGATTTTTGTATATGGTGAAAGTTAAGGGTCTAGTTTTATTCTACATTTCTGTGTTATATAGAAACGAAGACTCAACATCCTAATGGCACTAAGATGACCAGTCTTCTATATAGTATAGTGAATTGTCTCAAAACATTTGCTGATCTTCATACTTGCTAGGTATAAAAATATCACTGGATTGTTTCTTTCTTACCCAAGAGCAGGCTGCCTGTAGGCCCTGAGTTTCTCCAAGGAATTCTTTTTATTGTTGGATCTATTCCCTTGGGGGTAGTTGGTGCAGTGTGACATATTCATATATTACTCTGTTCAACTGGATAAGTTCTTAATAAACTTAATTTCTTACATATTAATGAAAAATTATTGGTGCAGTAAGTTATAATAATCTGAAAGAAAAGTATGCTACTATATCATTGGGGAAAACATCTAACCTCACAACAACAAACTTCCTTGTTCATGCATTTAATATAGGTACCTGATAGCCACAGAAAGGAATAATATAAACACAAATTTTCAATGTGACACTTTAAATAGTCAGGTTTCACACTGATGGGAAGCAGAAATACTAGCTTATGCAGTTCAGGAGTGATTTTTATCTGGAATACCATGTACATTTTCTGGAAGTCATTTTCCATAAAACACAAAGACAAATACAAATGGAAAGAAATTTAGAGAAGTACATTAAAATATTAAATATGAATAAGTTGCTAGAGGGAAGAAGGAGAGGTTAGGTTACTGCTCATCAATTATTTTAAATATATAAATAAACATAGAAGAGACCAGAAGAATGGTTCAAAGACCTTTACATTGAAAAAGAAAAAAAGTTTGTTTTCTTTCAGTCAAGATGGCTAAAGATCAAAAATACTTCCTAACACAAAAATTTTGATTCAGTGTTCCCTTTATTATTGCTGAAAGTTTCTCAGACCATTAACTAAAAAGACTTTTCTTTCTTTCTTTTTTTTTTTTTTTTAATTGTACTCTTTATTTTATTTATTTATTTATTTATTTATTTGCAGTTTTTGGCCAGGGCTGGGTTTGAACCTGCCACCTCTGGCATATGGGGCTGGAGCCTTACTCCTTTGAGCCACAGGCGCCACCCCTAAAGTAAAGACTTTTCAATTACTGATGAGGAAGTTGAATTCTAGAGGAGTTCAGTGTCTTAGTATAATAGTATTAACAGGAGGGAGATGACAGGGGGCAGAGGGAGTGTGACTGGCGGGATCTCACCTAATGTGCACAATGCGAGGGTGTTCAGCACCATTCCTGGGTGAGGGGCTCAACTGCAACTTGAACTTTACCTTAGAGTTGAAAACAATGTAATCTTATTTGTACTCTCATCTTAATTCGAAATTTTAAAAAAGTTTAAAAAAATTGTAACAACAAAATTGGTGGAAACCCAGATCAGATGTCTGATTGGCTGATCCATTTTGTGCCTGCATGTCTGGAGCTCTCCTAATTATTTACTCTAAAGACTCAGATCCCCCAAGGGTCCGTATAGTCTGAAACAAATACTCTCTACTTAATAATACAATTTTTTTCTTTGAAAAAGGTTTCCATTGCTTTTATAATGCGAAATACAGAAAACCAAGATCAAATTTGTGCGGCCTAAAAGTCATCCAGGTATAGTGATTACCCATGAGGATTGTGTCCTCTGCTCTTAAGCTTATTCTGCAAAAAAAATTCTGCATATTTTTATGTTCATCAGAAATGTCCATGGGTTTAAAAAGTTTGAGAAATCACTACTCTAAGCAGTGCAACTGAATGAGCCAGAAAGTTGCCCCAAAAGGAGCACATTGAGTATGGAGCCACCAGAAAATCATGGAATAAAGAGCCAGATAAATGCTTAGTCCACGTTGGGAGGTTCAACAAGAAAGAGCAGGGAAAGGAGGAATTCCTGTAGCGAGGAATACAGTACATTGAGTTACCTACCTCCCACCTTGGGAAGTTCAACAAGAAAGAGCAGGGAAAGGAGGAATTCCTGTAGCGAGGAATACAGTACATTGAGTTACCTACCTTCCCTTCTGCAGCTAAACTAAAGTAGAAGAGATGGAGAACCGATTTATATCAGCCCACATAGATACGGGGTACAGGATAAAATATGACAGCAACGAAGTTTCAAGGTAAGAAGTGGAAAGTCACGTGCTAATTGACTTGTCAGGAGCAGTCTGAAACCTACTTTAGAAGGCCAGGAAACAATGCACCCTTCCCTAGAGGAAGGTAAGTGAACGGAGAAGTTGTAAGGGGGGCCCTTTTCAAAGGAGAGGACGGAGAACTTACATGTTTTACAGAATAGAATGTGAATTTCTCTCTCCATCCTGTGCATATAGGTGACTACTACTCTTCTGCCAACTCAGAGTAATGGGGAGATTTGTAAGTTTCTGTACTCAACAGACACTAGATACGGCTGAGGAAAAAGGCAGTATACTTAAAACAGGGGCATTAAGTAAATATGCAACTCCAGTCCCACCTTACACTACTTGTTCCACAGAATGCTAGCATCTGAATGCATAGTGTGGGGGACAAGAGCTTTGGAGGTTCACTAAAATCACTAACATGAGGTAGATAAAATGATATTATTAAAGACATACACATTTGTTTAATGTGCATACCTGGGAGCCTTCAGAATGAAGACCTAAGTATACAGGGGAGATTGTCCCTTTTAATGCCTAGTTTCACTAAAATGTGAATACCATGTAGAAATATGACTGGATCTAAAGGGTATGCTCTGATGCTAAAAGACTAAGTGGTGAAACCCAGAAATGCCTGCTGTCTGTAAAATACCGACAGAGAGGATGCCCACAGTGAGTGACAGCCAGTTGTTTTTGGTCTAGATCAATCTTAATCTCCTCTCTCTAAAATTTACTTTGTGAAAGATTCTATTCAACAAAATAATCACAAAATAAATAAATAGTAAAAATAAAGGTAAAATGAAGCAAAAAAGGAATCAGAGGAACAGAAACACTACACAAATATAGATTGTAAGAATTACTTTCTATGTATTGGGAGGAATCTATATAAAAATACATGCAGTCCCTGAATAAAAAGAGCTTTTGTATTTTGAAATAATCAAAGGTGAAAATTCAAGCTCAATAATGCTTTGGAACATGGTTAGGTGTACCTGTTAAAATTAAATATGCAACTACCCTACAACTCAGTAAATCCTCTCTTAGACATGTTCCTAAAAGAAATGAGCTCAAATATACAAAATTTGGCAATACCAAGTATTGGCGTGCGTGTGAATTAAAAGTGGCATTTTGATACTCATGTTGGAGTACGAACTTGTATAGCCATTTTGGAAAAATAATTTGACATTAACTCTTAAAGTTGGCTATTTTTAAATTTTGTAAATCAGCCATGCTTTCACTCCTAGGCAAATACTTTCTTTATATAAATGCTTATGTGTTTGGCAGGTGACATGTATAAGAATTTTTTTATTTTTTTAGACACAGAGTCTAACTTTGTTGCCCTCAATAGAGTGCTGTGGCATCACAGCTCACAGCAACTTCCAACTCCTGGGCTTAGACGATTCTCTTGCCTCAACCTCCTGAGTAGCTGGGACTACAGGCACCTGCCACATCACCGGGCTATTTTTTGGTTGCAGTTCTGCTGGGGTTGAATTTGAACCTGCCACCCTCAGTATATGGGGCCGGCACCCTACTTACTGAACCCCAGGTGCTGCCCAATGTATAAGAATTTTCCTGGAAACTTTGTTCATAATAGAAAAAGAAGATTCTATCCCTATCCATAGAAAGATTCATAAATAAGTTGTGGTATATATTTACATGGAGGAATTTCATTCATCAGTGAAGGTGAATGTCTGTACACATTCTAACTATTAAGTATCAATGTGCTATTGAGATGAAAAGCAAATCTTAGAAAACTTCATGCACCATAATACCATTTATAAAGCTTAAGAAAGGTTAAAAAGTGTTGTTTCTGAGTAAAATGGCATAAAATAACATTTTTAAAAAGCAAGATTATTAAGATACAAAACTCGGGAGAATAATTCTCTTTTCTGAGCAGAAAAAGTAAAGAACAAGAAGGACCTGGGCTACTGTGAAACATACATCTGACTTACCTTGAGTTGCAAACATTTCATGAGTCCTTGAGTTACAAACATCTGACTTATGTTCAACGTGTACTTAGGAATGTAGGCTATTACAGTAAGTCTCCAAGTTACATGTATCTGACTGATGTACTACTTGTGTTTATAAAGGGAGGCTATTCCTAGATAAGGTTCCTATTCCAAGTTCCATACTAATTCAACTTAAGAATGTATCTATAGAACCTGTTTCATTCATAACCCAGGGACTGCATATAGTTTTGTTATGTAGAACAGAGAATTCATGGAAATTTATTTTTAAATAAAGATGTATTTGTGTTATATATATATATATTGTACAATATTACATCACTTAAAATAATTCAAAATATTATACTACAAACGAAAGGAAAAGATTGAAGCATGAGAATGTGCCACATAAACAGATACAAACAATTCTCTCACCAAAAACTATGCGTATTGCAAGTAAAAGTTGGAGCTATCAGGTGTAGAACAGGAATGTCTTAATGCTGTAATTGGGTAAATGAGGTGAAGGCTATGTTGATTAGTAGGATGTAAGCACTCCAATTTGTACAAATAATCAACACATTGAATCCCATAATGGCATAAGTGTATTTATGATCTATGTACAAATAACTTAATAAAAAAATAAATGATTTAACATTAAAAAAAAAACTATGAAAAGAGAAAGGTCTAGAATATAAAACTGTACGTTTTAAGAAAAAAGATAACAATATAAATTCTTAAAAGTATGATCTGTCTCTGAAAGGGTACAGAAAGCATTAGTAAAACTGGATGGTCGCAGTGTTCAAACTGAATGAGGGAAGCCCAAGCTTTTTGGAGATGGATGTTTCCTGGGACCCAGTGTCAGGAGAGAAAGAAGGATAGTGGGAAGGATTGAATAGTAAGTCTGAGGAGGGAAAAAAAAAATGCAGCAAGACATTAAACTCTAAGAAAATAAAGGCAAAGAGCAAGAGATATTTTTTCTTTGTGTTAATGGCAACAATGAACAACAGCAAAACACCAAAGACACTTCACCGAGGAAAAAAGAAAAAGAAAGAAAAGCTGATTCTCCTGGTACCTGAAGCAGAATGGCAGGACCTTTTCTATTGATTTGTAAATCTACTAACCTTTTTCCACTGCTCCTGACAATGAACTCTTCTGTTCTATCAATAACTTTAGTTTTATCTCCACTAATCACATACTTCTCATAGTAATGGCCGTTTTCATTTGACAAAAGCCAATAGCCAGAATTCAATCTATTTAGTGCCTCGGAAATTCAGAGGTCCCCAGATGTGTTTTTGTGTTTACTTCTATTGATTTAAGTACATGTTTATTTATCACTTTCACAGATTATCTTATTACCACATGGACCGCTTTTTCGGCCAAAGTGATAATTACTGCATTGATGAAAACTGTCAAACTATAGTGAGGTCCAGTAAGTAATGAAATTTACTTTTTGTTTCCTTATGTTTATGAAAATATATGTTTATGAAAATATATTCAGGAAGAGTGAATTACATTTGTTTGCATAACATGTGCACATCCTCGTTTCTGTAAATGCTTAAATTTACTTGGATGCCTGTGTGGATTTATCATCATCCTTATTTAGTCTTTATTGTCATACTCTAAACAAGTATGTGATCAACTGAAAAGACATGTTACTCACAAGAGGGGGTCTGTAACTGTTCCTGTGAACAAATTTCAGTGAACCCTATATATTTTTTATAATCCTTTCCTTTAACTAACTACTTGACATTTTTAGTTGTTTTCCCCAAATGGTGGTGTTTCTGCAAAACAAAGGAATTGAGATTTTGAAGACTCCTGGGCATTTTTCCTGAAACTAGATTCACCATCTCCCAGAAAGTACTGTCAGTGCACTTAGCTCCTTGTTAGTTACACTACCATCTGCCCCAAGGCACATGGCCTCTCTTTTAAAAGCCCTGAATCCATTAGAGAGATGGATTTGAGTTAGCTTCTAACTCTACTCCCATAATCCTAACTTCCCCAATTCACCCATACTTCTCCCATTCTAACAAGAAGTATTTTTAAAAATCCTTTGTTCCTTAGCAATCCTACAGCTATAAATAATACAGCATGCATAAAAACGCATACAAATAATTTGCCTTGGTCACTTTGGTTATGATACTACAAGAAGAATTTTTCACCGAGAATTGTTTAAAAAATGATTGCCCTTTCACTTATTAATATTTGTTGATTTGATAAGTATGTACTACTCATTAATTAATATACTCCCTATTTTTTGATTTATTTGTACAATGCATATCCAAATTTTCTAGCCATGAAGTCACAAGTCAGACTGCCTCACTTAGAGGTAGGCAGATGCTGTATATTACTGAGTCTCCTTATGTCTCAGAATTTCAGGGAGACATTCTGTTGGTGACTTTGCTGAAGAGATGCTCTTCCAAAGAAGAGCTGAACTGTACAACGATGTGTATATATTCACTGAGTTTTTATTCGATCTTCTAAAGGCATTATGATATAGAAATGCAGTAAGGTATGAGACCTATGCTTTTACCATTGGGGAATGGAAAACACGTGGATAACTAAGACACCTCTGATCATTTATGTACAAAAATAAGAGGTGATATTTGATTACATTCTAATGGCTTAGAAGAGACAAATATGAGTAGAAGTGCTCTGGGACATATTTACGAAGGAATTTGGGATATGAACTGATCTCTGGAGAGAGACAAGACCAGCGGAGATGAGTTGGGGGGGAGGAGAGAGTGGGGATGAGGACATGGAGCAAGAAATGTTAAGGGACTCGTAAGTAAATCAGGCTTGATAGAATTTGCAGTGAATGCTCTGGAGAATGCAATTGGACTCAAAACAAGAGGGGAGATAAAACGGTTCTGTTATAGAAGTAAATCTGTCAAAAATCATTTTAGATTTTTTTCTCTTCAATGAAATATTACCCCCACACTCTTTCCCCTTCTTTTCACCCAGCCCAGAGTGAACTTTCTGAACTTTGAGCCAAACTACAATAGAACTACAGTTTCCACCATTCCAGTCCCTGTACCTGCACTTCACCCCTAATTCCAAATGAGGACTGAAGATCAAGGATATTATGGGCTTTGTTTATTTTGTATCTTCAATGCACCAAAGTCCACCTGGTATGTGATAGATGCCCAAATATGTTTTAAATGAAATCATGGAAAGGAGACAATAATTTAAGGAGGAAGAATTGGATGGAGGGATAGCATCAAGATAAACACTAATGAAAGAGATTCTGTATTTTAATCAGGTCTGTGATGAGGATGGATGCTCTTTTAACATAGAAAGGTCATGATTAGGCAAGCAGGAAACACACGTACACCAGTATGTGATTGACTTGAGGAGTCCATAAATGTTTTTCCCTAAGGTGCAGTGTGCCTAATATTTGCAGATAGTGCTGGGGAAATAATACACCAACATCCTAACAATGGATTCATCAAGGTCTCACATCCCATCTCAGATCCACAACTCATTCTTCTCCTTTAATGTGGTGCAAATGGTTTTGAGAGATAGTTTCCTGAGGAAGCAATCAAGAGCCCTAACAGACAGAAAAAAAAAAAAAAAAAAAAAAAAAAATGAAGCTTCTAGGTTTCTGAGGGAAGGATAGCAAAGGGTGAGTAGCAGTGATTCCTGCTCTGAACCATCTACTTCATGTCTTCTGCGTTTATTAGAGGTTCCTTCTCGGAAAGGCAGACTATGCATATAATGGACAAAGTCACTATCCTTGATAAGGCTTTTATATGTCTTCTCACTGAAAACAAAATAGTCCAAACATAGCAATGTAGTTGTGTACAATACCACCAAAAAACCACTTAGGCTTACTCTGTGTTAGTTTTTTTATATTCCTTAACTTACCTCCTTGTAAAATGTCTACCAGGGCCAGTACTATATAATTGTAAGTATTTTCACAGATGTATTAATTATTACTCACTTTTTATTAAAAGAACTTTTCCAAATAATTTGATCTGTGCATTAACACATATACCTTGAGATCAATGAAATAGGTCAGTTCAGAGCTCATCTGTAAAATTATGACCAGACCACATTAAACTAAACTCTAGTTCAGGGGTGCTCAAACTATGGCCCGCAGGCCACATGAGGCGGTGTGATTGTATTTGTTCCTGTTTTATTTTTTTATTTCAAAATAAGATATGTGCAGTGTACATAGGAATTTATTCATAGTTTATTTTTTATTTTTTATTTTTTTTTAACTATAGTCCTGCCCTCCAACTGTCTGAGGGACAGTGAACTGGCCCCCCTGTTTAAAAAGTTTGAGGACCCCTGGTCTAGTTCTTATCGTACACTATGGATTATAAGGAACTCATTTCAGAAAACTTGATTTTTAAATAGATCTTGAAGAAAAGTGTCACATGTGTGGTATATAAACCCACTTTATATGCCACAAACAGAGTATCTTGTCTTCCAGAGAAGTTCTGATCAGATTTCGCAGGTTAAGAGCAGTGAAGTATAAGCCTTACCCTGCAGACATAGCTGAGAACAGGGCTGAGTTATCAGGAAAAGGTATTAACAAGGGAAATTAGGGATTGAATTGAAAACAGAGGTAATAAATAATAAAACTGGAAAATCTGTGAGAGTGGCCAATGCAGGTTATGAAAAAATCAGTTAACAATTGTCCATTTTAATATCTCTGTTCAAGTTCCCTGCCTCTTCCCTCTGATTAGGGTATCAACTAAAAATTATATTAAAATATTTGGGTAGCTTGATTTATAGTTCATGTATCTATCTGTCTATCTATCTATCTATCTAGACCTTTTTTCCCTATGGGACCCTTTTTCCCATGAGAGAATTTCACTTCACCACCACACTGAGGTCTTGTTTTTGCCAACAGTTTCCTTATGGAAATTCCCGTGAGACCTATATTGGCCCAGATGGGGGCTTCTCCTTCAGCCTGGGCCCCAGAAGGACAGTGGCAGGAGCAGAGACAACTTTTTTTCACGTAGTGTGAGTGATAAACCCATGTATGTTATTGTAAGTCACTGAACAGCTGGTAACAATTGTTATCACATCATTAATGGCTGAACCAAGTTGGCACTCATTGTTTATAAGCAATAATAATCGTGAATAAGACATAAAAGAGTAGTTAATTAACTTTGGAAATAGACATTTAAACTAAAACACAATTCAGGAACCTCGCAATCATCTTTTATACTATCTGATTGTTTAGCTGGATAGCTGAGATATGGATTTGTACATTTGCATATACACAAGTGAATATGCATACTTCCAATTGAGTACTGAGTCAATCCAAAGTTTTTTCCTGAGGTTTGATTTTTAACCAAATCATAATCCATGTGGTTTGAGATTTTGAGCTTTCATACTAAAGTCTACTCTTTAGAGTTTTATGTAATCTTATAAAATTTTAGATACATCTTCAATATTATAAGTTGCATTTTATTGTATGTGGTTTAGTCCAACATTTTTTCAATTTTCAAAATTGCCTTCTTTAGATTGTTTTCTACATAACTTCCTAGAGAAAATGTGTGTGTGATTAATATTTGGTTGCAACAGATATCTCTACAAAAAATAAAACCAACAAAAAGAACCAAAAATAAAAGAAAAAAAAAAAAAGCAAAAGGAAACCAAAAAGTAAAAGCAATACATATGTCTTAGCATATTGTCTATCTTGAATAGATACCAAGTAATAAAATGACTAGCAATGTCAGGTAAAATTTATCTACACACATCATATTTCATCCTATAATAGTGTTGTTTTTTGGGTGTTTTGTCTCTACATGTTACTTTAATGCTTTATTTCTTGCAAAATTATATCCATATATCTTGATTATGCTATATATTTAGGTAGTATGCAGAAGAGAAGACAGGCTGCTAACAATGATAGATTTGCCTCCTTTACCTTTTGTGAATTTAAAATACTAACCTCTATTGTGGCTAAGTATATTCTTCTATGAATACACGAAATATCAGGATGAGACAAATGCTTACTAATAGGGTTCCCAGGGGCTCAGAAGCTATTATCTGTTTGATAGAAAAATATGTGAATATGATCCAGGTTTAGGAAAGGCTTTTCAGACAACCAATTCTACCAAAGAGAAACCTGTACTATCAGCAGTGACCTCATTATACAAGATCTTCTTGTATTTTTCTTGTTCAGAAAAATAATGCTACTCATATCACTAAGTGAATTTCACCAGAGATATTGCTATTATATTGCTATTATTATTCTCTAGATAGCGATGGAATATTCATCTTTCATTTGATATGAAACTAGCCACATAATCTGTGAATAAAAATGCAGAAATCTTTTATGACCTTTTGTTTTATTGACATGAGATACTGCCAAGTGCATCCATTTCACATTTTCTTTAAAGTAGGTCATGTGTATAATGAAGACATGTCAGAATTATGAACAACTGTAATCTCAATCCTGGAAGGACCATCCATAATATTATTTCTCTCATCCTAGATAGCAAAATTAATGCAATGTTTAGAAGCAACATTTATTTACTCAACTGGCTTTTGTCGCCTCAGTTTTAAAATTGTAAGTGGCTCTTGAGCTTTTCCACCCTCTGATTTTCAGTTCTACTGACATTTAAACTGATAATCAACTCCTATATCTTTCTTTGGACGGTATTTATGTCGTGGAAATCAACACAAAACAACTTAAAACAGCTTAAGAAAAGTAATGGGATTAATGATAACTTACTTGGCAAAATACAAGTCTCACTTAAAAGGTAGGGATATCTGAGGAAGATGATTTTAGCAATTAAACCAAGAAACTACCTTGTATTTTCACCTTTGAGGATATTGTGGAGAGGAAGGTAATCTCATCCAAGCTCCCCATCCCATACTCACAGTACTTGGAGTTAGAGAAGTGGCTTTCCCCTTCACACTGAGACTCATTCTCATGAATGGCTCTGAGTCATAAGTTTCCGAAAAGGTCCATCCTCTATAAACCCAACCCTATCCTGGAAAAGCTTTTCCTCTGCTGTTTTACTAACTCCATGTCTTTCCCGCATCACCCATCTCCAATTTGATCAACTCCCCATCTGCTATAGATTCCTCTTCTCCCATCACACAGGTTTGGAAAGGAGAGCCAACATTCTCTTCGCTCTCCACTACACTTTTTTCTACAACACTTTGCCTGGGTATCAGCAATCCCCTACTTGTAGCCTAGGATTTCCCCACCTTTTATTATACTTTCGGCAACTTTTCTATTGCCAAGATACTCCTATTTAGAACAATAACAAATCCCCAGAATAGGTTCCACCACTTTCTTTTCCCCTCAACCTCATAGATCATTCTTTCCTGCTGAACCTGGCCCCGGCCTTAGACTCATTCTCCGTCCAATGAGTGTTTTAAGGCAGCCGCTAATAATTGGTAGGAGATCACTCCCAAGAACTTCCAGTCCTCCTTAATATCGTCTTGATTAGCTTCAGTTCAAGATCTGAAGCCTTCTCATCTCCATCTCTTGTCATCGTTGGGAAATTAAATATGTGATGACCTTTGTCACTCTGTGTATAATCTTTTTTTAAAATTACTGCATGAATTTTTATTTCATTCTTTTTTTTATCACTAAAATAGCTATTACAATCAGTATCTATATTAGTAGGAATTACTGACTTTAAGATCTGAATCTTTGAAATATCTGTCTATATCCTCAGTTCTTTTGCTTTTGTAAACCATTTTCCTATGGAAACAGTGCCCCTTTTGACAAGTGACAAGAAGAAAAGCCCTTAAAGGCTAAATAGGGAAACCCGGAGAGCCCATAGGAACGTTCACCACTCAGCAGTTCTCCACTGCCACCAAAAGGAAAAAGAATATATGAGGTAACCTAGGTAACCAATGACCAATAAAAAAGGGCAATAATCAATGGCCAGTAGAAAAGGACAATAATGCCTGGAGGAGGAGAAAGGCTAATGCAAGAGCTGCAACTCATTTCCGACTGAGAGGAAGAGGGTGTTCAGACCTCTGCCCTGCCTTTGTATAATATCTCTGTTTCTCTCACCTGTTCTTACCAAGAGAGGGACCCAATTCCAACTCCCTCTGGAAGTGCTCTGAGCTTTCTCTGTCTTCTTAAATAAAATGTCTCTTTGTTATACTGAAACTTGTGCAGGTTGCTTTTGTCTTCCATTGACACTGCCTGTGGTGCTCCAGTTTTATTTTCAGATTCCACCCATTTTTGAGTTTGATTCTGACCGTGGCTTGTCTGAATAATCAAACTAGGTCAACTGGGTTCAGGGAACCAGGACCACTGACCTCCCTCCAACAACTTTTAATGCACTTCTTAATGCCTCCCTTTTCCTATTTCCCAGCACCACCTTCAATATTCCTGCCATTCCCCCAATTCAGTTTGAATCCTAATAGAAACCTCAGTCTTTTCTTACTGATATTCTGCCATTTTCACCCATCAATTCCCAATGATGAGTTAATGTTTCTGTGTGGTACTTCCAATACAAGGGTGCTCAACCTTCAAAGAGAATATCATATAACCTCAGTGACTGCACATAGTACAACTTCCAGCTGTTCAGCTATTTATAAACATGTTCTTTAATCCTTTCACTTTCTTTATTGGCAATTGTTCACCCTATGTTCCTAACCACTGCTTCTAAATAGCTATCTTTCCATATCAGTGTCTATCTTCTGTGGTTGTGAGGGCTTGGATCACAGAGTAGGTGATGTCGGAGAGAAGGACAGGCAATGAGAAATAGCCAACCAGGCAAAAGGAACAAGAAACAGATGTATGGAAGGAATATAGTGGGTGGAGATGACATCTGAGAGGTAGGCAGAGGCCATGGAGAGCCCTCTAGTCCCTAGAAAGTACAGTAGAACCTCTATAAGCTGATGACCCAAGGGACTGTAACAAATTGGTCAACATACAGAGGTGGTCAATGCAAGGAGCTAGGCCTACTGTACTGATAAGTAAATGTGTCACATGTCCAGTCCATGAAAATTAGGTCAACTCAAGAAGGTGGCCATGTAGGGAGGGGGTTACATAACAATGTCTGTTGCATTTTGGATTTTATGTTAAGTGAAATTTGGGATTTGTCAATTTTGGCATTATTGAAATTTGGGGCCAAAGAATTGTTTTGGGGCTACCCCGTTTGTTGTAGGATATTCAGGGTTATACTTGGCCTCTATTCACTGGTTAAAAACTATCCCCCACCACATTGTGATGACCAAAACCATCTTAGAATTTTGCCACAAATGTGAAGAGCACCCCTCCCCTTCCCCAGGGCAAAATCACTCCTTGGTCCAACAACACAAGAATACAAGGTTTCTGCTTTCTAGGCCCAGGGCGTTCACGTGGAAGCCTGAGTCCAGGGAAACTGAGTCTTTCGTGAACACACCTGGAATTAGGGAGGATGATGTTCAATTTTGTCCACATCCAGTCTTGTGACCCTGACATTATTCAAGTGCAGATGTTGGTAGAAAGATAAGTATATGGGTCTGAAGTTAACTACAGCTGGTGACTCTGGAATTGTTTGAAATCTTCCTTAAAAAATGACAGGGAAGTGTCAGAATGAGTCTCACATGAGTTGTCTTTTTCAACCTACCATGTGAGACCCATGGCAGCCACAACAGTGGTTTAAAGCAAACAGCAATCCTCAGCTTACAAAGATGAGCGGGTAGTGTCCAAAGTGAAAGTGCATGATGGAAGGATGGCTGCTATAAATTTTAACAGTCCTTATTCCATGAAGTGTATTGTTTTCCATCATGTACGGTTTTCAACATTGATTCACTGTGTAAATTGATTGGTTTTGGGAATGGGAACAACTAAAAGTCATTATGCCTGAAAATATTTGTTAAAAGTGTTTATTTGTGCATTTCTAGATCCTATAGACATCTTACTACTCTAAAATGGAGGAATGCATAAATATCGTTTCTAGCTTTTCTACAACCTACACTACATGGACTGTACTGTTATTTGTTTCAGTGATTGAAACAGCAGAGCAGGCCAGAGACCTCAGCAGGGCCTGCTTACAAGATTGGCCCTAGACTGGACTCTGGACACATGGATCTTAGGAGGGGGTCCCACCATTCCCCACCTAATAAGAGGGGCTTGCCTTGCCTAGATGGTTCATTAAAGGGGGTGGTTCATGCTGACCACCTGCCCTCCTTTCCGGGAGTCCAGAATGTCTATATGAGCCATGCAGAGGGTGCCCACATGACCTGCTCAATACAAATCTGGGTGCTGAGTCTCCAACTAGCTTCCAGGAAAGACAGTGGCATGTGTGTTGTCACAGCTGGTTGGATGCAGTGTATGGCCCCACTAGAGGCCTGAGACTCCAAAGTCCTCTGTGTTGTCATCTGAGTCCCAACTCTAGAGATAGGGCGAGGGTTGGAATCAGATATGGTGGGCAGGGACTTTGACAGGTGTGGGTGCCATCTCTTTAGACCCTAGCCCGTATGCCCACTCCTGTGACTTGGCACTGCTGTCCTTGGAGCTGCCTGGGGAGGCAGCTGCTGGTGCCATAGGCATAGTCTTGATGCTCAAATGTATATGGTGACACAAGGCACAGATCCTCCTGTGTGGGGAGGCTGAGCCCGTGCTCAGGGTCCATGCCGCGGGAGGCTCAGCCCAGTCTCACTTGTGAGGGCTGGTGGCAGAAAGGCAGTCCTTGCTCAAAGGCCACGCCCACCCCTGTGGGGTACTGGAAGCCCACCTCAGCCCGCAGTGGAGGTGTGCCCAGATGTGGATGTGGTCCCTGTGGGGGAGCCCCGCACTGGGCTAAGTGACAGCTGCCCATTGCCTTCCCCAGGGCTCGGGTAGGCGTCAGGGAAGGACATGGGTGGCCGGGGGTACTGGTGGCCAACAGCAGCCCCACCATCTCCCCAGAAGGGGTCGGCCCAGGCTGGGCGTTGCCACTAGTTGAGGGGTCGAGGTGCTGCAGGCAGCAGGAAGGCTGCTGGCCTCTCCACCGCCTATGCCAAGGGACCATTCATAAGGAGGACGACCACGTTTGCTGCTCTGCAGGGCTCAGCGGCTGCTGAGGTTGGGTGCAGCAGAGGCTCAGCTCCCAGGGCAGGGGGTAGGTGGAGGGTGCTGGGTTTGGAGTTTTCCTTCACCTCTTTGGAGGGCCTGGCTTCTTTCCCTTCTTTCTGAACTCTTGCGACAGTGACCCTTATAGATGCACCTCTGACTCATCTCCCCAAGGGCCAAATCTCCGCTGGGGGCCGCCCCCGCCCATCGTATCAGCCTGGCAGGGGTGGAGCCTAGCTCACACCCTGCTGTGTGATCGCCTTGTCCTTGATCTTGGGGGGTTCACCACTGGCTCACGCAAAAGTCTCAAGTGCTGCAGGAGGACAAAGCCGTGAGGGAGGCGGCTGGCTGCGTGCAGAGGGGAAGCCGCTCACGCACCACCTTCTCCGCGGGTCTGCGGGTGCCATACCAGCCTACGCGCACACTAAGGCAGCGGCTGAGAGCGAAGACAGCACACCACGTCCAGCCCGCCACATCCATCTTCTTGAAGAGCTCAGTGGGCTTGGCTCCCGGACTTGCGCCCCAGAAGGCTGTTGAGGCCGCCAGGCTGTCAGCGCCGGCGTGGGTCATCACTGCAGCATCCGCCCGGAGCAGGTGCCGTGCCACTTCCCTCCCAGAAGGTGGGTTTAGCTTCGGAGCTACCCATTCACCAGCACAGTGAAGCCATTGACAATAAAGAATGTGGCGTCCCTGAGGCCTCCAGGGAAGATCTAGCAGCAGGGTCCCGGGAGACTGAGGAAGACCCAGAGGACGGAGGCTCCAGAGATCCGGCCACATACTCCAGGAACTCGCCTAGGCCCTTGGAGTCCAGCGCGGGTGCATTTAGCCGCAATTGCAACCACGTAGGCCGGGCACGTGGGGCGCCAGCTGGACCCAGTCTGCGAGGGCAGGTGGTGGCGAGTGTGGGCAGGTGTGCAGGTGGGCGCATGGACATTAGGATGCCGGGATCTCCTTGTCCCTCAGGACCTGGGGGACGTGGTGGGACGAGAAGCCATTGTCTGCAGCACCAGCTCTGGCGTCTCTTCTAGGCGGGCCCAGCCAACTCCAGCACCTTGCCGGGGCGGTCCAGCAGAAGGTTCCGGAGGCCTCCCGCTCCCAAACTCGAGTCCTTCCTGCCCCTGGGGCTCAGTGCTGGATGTCTAGGTAGCGTGAAGACAGGGACGGCGTCAATCCCAGCAGCCTGCTGCTTCTGGAAGTTGAGTTGTCCTCTACCTCCTTAGATTAGGGACTTGTCTGATGGGCTCAGGGGGACCAGGGTCTCCAGGGCGTCCCCGCAGTGATGCAAGCTCCGCTGTCCTTTGCAAGATGCTGGAGGAGGAGGCTGCGTGCCCGGAAACAAAGACCTTGAGCTCTTCACGGAAGCTGCTGGTGCTAGAATCAATGACACAGGACTAGACGCGGGGGACGGGGGCTTCTGTGCACAGCGTCCAGACTCTCAGCCCCTCCCTGTCCCAATATATTTCAACAACCAGCGCCAGGTGGATGGCGGCCACCCCACCCCCCTCCTTGTCATCACCTCAATGCAGCCTGGAGACTCAGAACCACCAACACACTCAGGTCTTATTTCAGCTGGTTCAAGCGGCCCAGAGCACACGGGAGCGTTTTACAGAGAAGACTCAGGACATCAGCAACAAAGCCCCCACCTCACTGGTTCTGTGCACTGCAAGGCACGTTTCCGTTTCCACGCTTCGCCTTTGCACCAGCTGCTCCCACTGCCTAAGGCCTGTCCCGCTAATTGGCCACAGGTGAACCTCACAGGTACTAAATGCCTCGGGGAGGCCGCACCAGCCCACACCCCAGTTAGCTGCTCCTCTTGCGGCAATAGAAAGTGGTTCTCCGGCCTCTCCTTTCCCCAGGCTGCTGAGACCTGAGGATCTAAGGCCACCTATATCTTCCCCCCAGGCGGCTCCGCTCCCCACTGGACCAGAGTGGCTCAGCCCAGACCTGGATGCTGCTTCCTGCATGGGTGCCCACCTGCTTCGCCTTCACCAGCGCTGTGAATCTAACGGTGAGTGAGGCCGAGTGCCGGCTGGACCTGTTGTAGTTCCTCCTGGACTTAGGCTGAGGGCCCAGGGCACCCCGCTCACTGCCCACCGGGAGCAGCAGTGAGCTCAGTGTCCCAGCCACCCTAGGGAGGTTTATTCTTGAGTGGAATATATGCGACCATTATTACCCAGAGAGCCACCCTCAAGCCTTGAGCAAGTGGTCTCACTGTGGTTGGGTTACAGACAGTCTGTTTTATGAATTGTTTTATTATGATAAGCTAAATAATCCAAGTCCTCCATATCCTGGGAAACTTAATGGTTTGTGAAAGAAAGGTCTTCTGGGAGCTGAAATAAAAACATGGATATAACAGTAGACACCAGGCTCTCACATTTGCCTGGTGTGAGACAGGAAACTGTCCATTTCATTGAATACTGATTGTCATTTTATTATCTGAATCAATACCAGTGCTGTTAATGTGGCATTTAGAAATCATAAAAAATAAATGATAGTTGTTCCCTTAAACAGAAACCTCACATAAATATTTTAAACCTCATATAAAGAAATCACGTTGAAATTTAGAGAAATGTGGGCTCACATTAATGCTTCTGGCATGAAGCAACCCTTCAGCATCTTTGCTCTTCAAGAGTCTTTGCAATTCAATCAGAATGTTAGCTATTGCCAAGGTGAAGGGGATGAAGAGTTTAGCAAACTGTTTTTCCCCTTCTAGTAAATTCTGAAGAGATTATTTACAATTAAATAAAAACCTTACAAATAGTCCAATGCTACATTTCATTTGAAGATTAAATTTTTTAAACTTTGCAGAGCAGAAGAATTTTAGAGGCAAATAATAATTATATAAAATCACTAATATCTCATAAAGAGCATTTAAAAAATGAGAAGTTATGTTTTAAAAATGGAGCCAGGACAATTATCTACATCTCCTGAACCCAACTTCCAAGTTCCTTTTATTAAATCCATGTGGTGATTATACATTGGTTTGGGCCAAATAAGTGGGGTATCTTGAAGGAGGGGAAGGCTGCAGGTCATACGTGGATTTAGAGATACTTTAATTGGCAATTGGTTAAGGAAGAAAGACTTTAACTTGGAAAGAAATATTAAGGTGGGCTTGACTCTCTTCATGCCCCTTAGGGAGAAATTTAGAACAAAGAGCAGAATTCAATCCTGTTTCACCTACTCTGCACTTTCCATCTCATGAGGGATCCTGAAAAGCAACTCAAGATCATGTATTCAGATATTACCTTTTAGTTTCTGCAGGGAACTAAAACACCTGATTCTGGCTTGCCTGGAAGACTGCTTAATTATCAGGTCGCTCACTCACTTTTCAAGGCTAAGTGTCTAGAATTTCCCTTGAATAGACTTAAGAAGCTTGGCAGTTCAGCAGGCCCCCTAAGAAGAGTTCCTGTTCAATTTCCTTATCAGAATGTGGGTATTGTGGATTTTTCTTCCTTTTAACTATTTTCTTGGGCGCAGTGTTGTTACCTGTTGCATGCAAATCCATGTGAGTATTTGTACTCTCCTTTTTCCATTTTGTCTTTTTGTTAATAATTTACATGTGATAAAAAGCACATATTTTTAAGTATTCAGCTTAGGGTTTTAACAAATGTAATCACCCATCCAACTGTCACACCAATAATAAATGGAACAATTCCATCCTCTAAAAAGGTTTCTAGGTATCTTTTCCCATTCAATTTTCTCCACCTTCAGGGGAACCACGTTCTCATGTGTATTCTTTTAAGTTATATTTGTTCTTCAACCATGAATGAATGGAATTATGCACTGTATACTCTCTTGGATCGAGGTTACATCACTGTGTTTTGCCAAATTATGCAGGCTGTTGAGTATGTCAGTAATTTTTTTTAATATATAGTAATATTTCATTGTAGAACTATTGTACAAGTTATATTTATGCAATAGTTATACAACGTACCTGAATTCGGCATTTGAGGTACAGTTGGTGTAAGGACATAGAAAACACACACACACACACACACACACACACACACACACACACACTTGGTTTCTTTTACTATCATTTCACAAAACTCAACACAGAATACTTCTGTAACCCAGGATAAGTGGGGTATTTTCCTCCACACACCAAGCAAGCAATTTTTATTCAGACACCAGTTAATGTCCTAGTCCAATTAATGCAATTCTGATACTATCTACCTGGAAATACCATCTGATCCCACAGTTTGAGGTGTCAGTGCCACTTCCAATGTCAGTCATGAGTCCAGGTCTCCAAAACGTCGGCTATAAGTTGGGATTTTCATGACTACCTCCTGGATTCAATTAGCACCTCACAGAACTCAAACACTTTATTAACATTCACCCGATTATTATAAAGTGTATTTTAAATGAACAGCCAATTGAAGAGATACAGAGGGCAAGCTCTGGAACAGTCCCAAGTGCAGATACGTCCACTTGGATTTGGGGTGGATATGTTTTGTTTGTTTTTTTTTTTTCCACCAACCTGGAAGCTCCTGGTACTCTGTCCTTTTGTGCTTTTAGGGAGATTTCATCACGCAGGTGTGATTGATCAAATCCTTGGCCCTTCATGAGTTCCAACCCTTTCATCACAAGGTTCTCCTGGCGAACGGTTCCCCCATCCTGTGGTTATTTAGGGACTTTCTAAAGAATCACCTTATTAACCCATAAACTCTGATATAGTTGAAAGGAGCTTGCTATTAATAATAAAAAGTCTGTCTTTTGCCTTTTAGGCTCTGGGGTTATTCTGGAGCTGTTTTAAGAACAAAACCCAAATATTTTAACAAAAGTTGCTTTTACTATTCTAGTTGCTTAGGAAATTATAAAGGTTGCTTGAGCTGTGACCTGGGAACCCTGAGCTAAAACCAAAATCTATATTTCATCATAACTGGGTTGTTTCTGGTTTGGGGTTATGATGAATAGAGGTTAGTGTGAACCTGTAGAAAAATTTCAGTGGTTTCTGTAGAGGAAGAAATGTTAAATTGTAGGGTAGGATCTTTTGCTATCAGAAGTAGTTTTCCAAAGTGGCTCGACTATTTTACATTCCTAATCAGCACATAGGAGTCCTAATTGATTAACTGGTTGTTCCACATTGTTGACAAAATTTGGTATTTCCAACCTGCCTGTGTTTGACCGTGGTTGTGGGTTTGAAGTGGTTTCTCATTACATTTCAAATTTGTATTTCCCAGCTAATTAATGATGTTATACAACTCTTCATATGCTTAGTCATTGTCCATTCATCAGTCATGTATTTTCTTTTGTAAAGTATCTGTTTACATCTTTGGTCTAATTTAGTGAGTTCCTTTTCCTTTTATTATTGAGTTGTAAAAGTTCTTTGTACATTCTGGTTACGAGACAAAGCCATGAATATATAAAATTCATAATCTCAAATATTCTCTGCCATTCTGTGGCTTATCTTGTCATTTCTGTGACTTGCCTTTTTTAAAAAATGTTTTTAATTAAATCATAGCTGTGTACATTAATGCATTTATGGGGTACAATGTGTTTTACATATACCTATATACTCGAGTATAAGCCAAGTTTTTCGGCACAAAATTTGTGCCGAAAAACCTGAACTTGGCACAAATTTTGTGCCGAAAAAACTCAGCTTATACTCGACTATGTACGGTAATTTGGAATACAACGAACTGGTTGACATAGCCTTCACTGTACTTAATGTTAAGACATTTAAACTCTACACTTAGATTTGACATGTACCCTTGTAAAATGCATAATAGGTGTGGTCCCACCAATTACCCTCCCTCTACCCATCCTTTCCCTCCCCTCCCCCTCCTCTTTCCCCTACATCTTGGGTTGTAGTTGGGTTATAGCTTTTATATGGAAGTGTGGGTGATTATATATTGGTTTCATAGTAGAGCTGAATATATTGGATACTTTTTCTTTTTTAATGTGTAATTTGATGAACAGAAAATTTTTAATTTTGATAAAATCTAACCTGTCAATTTCTCATTATTCCTACTGCCTTCTGTACATTTTTTTCTAAAAGATATTGGCCTGCCTCTAAAATGTCAAAGATTTTCTTTTACATTTTCTCGTCAAAGATTTAAAATTTTCAGCTTTCAGGTTATGTTATTAATTTTGAATTCACTTGTATGTATGGTGTGAAGTAACAGTCATAGCTCATTTCCTTTTTATATAGTTTTTGATAGATTTAGTTGTTTTAAACCTAGCTTTTTTCTTTAAATTTACTTGGCACCTTTATCAAAATGGGCTCATTATGGGTAAGTCTATTGTGACTACTAGTAGGTTTAGGAGGGTGGGATTACTGTTTCAAATTTGTCCTTTATCAAGATTGATTTGGCAGTGAATCAGAATCTTTATATTTCCCATATATAGTTTATAATCAGCCTGGAAATTTTTATTTATGAAAAAGCATACTGAGCTGGGCTTGGTGGCTCATGCCTATAATCCTAGCACTCTGAGAGGCACGCCGGAGGGAGAGGAGGGGCGGGGGAAGGGGTGGATTACTTGAGCTCAGAAGTTCCAGACCAGCCTGAGTAAGAGAGAAACCCCATCTCTAAAAACTGTCAGATGTTGTGGTGGTAAACCCAGGTACTTGGGAGGCTGAGGCAAGAGGATCTCTTAAACCTCTTAAACCCAAGAGTTTAAGGTTACTATGAGCTATGATGCCACAACACTCTACCCAGGATGACAAAGTTAGAATCTGTCTCAAAAAAAAAAAAAAAGGAATGCTGAGATTTTGACTGGAATTGCATTGACTCTATAGGTCAATTTTTCAATAATGGATATCTTAAAACTATTTAATCTTTAGAAACTTGCCATATATCTTTATTTAGACCTTAATTTTATTAATGTTAATATCATTAAAGTTTAAATTTTTTTCAAAGTAAAGTCTTCTATGACTTTATATTTGAATTTACTTCTCTGTACTTTATGAATTATAAAGAACTATTTTATATGTGATTTAAAAAATTACCAATTAGTGTCAAATAAAAATACAATATTTGTGTATTGATCTTATATCCTATAGCCTTATTAAGTTTTCTTAATATTTATAGATTTTTTTGAGGATTTCATAGAATTTTCAAACTACATAACAATGTCACTGTGTCACTGGTGAATTAAGATAGCTTTGCTTTTCCATTTCTGTGCCTTTTACTTATCTTACTTCAGTGTACTGGCTAGGACTTCTAGCAAAATATTGAGTAGAGGTGGCGAGACCAGTTGCTGTTGTCTTTTTTTCTGATGAAGGTACTCAATATTCCACCATTAAATATGATAACTGGTTTTATGTAAAGCCCCATTATGAGGTTGAGATTTGCTGAGTTTTTCCCAAAAATAATCTTTGAATTTTTATCAGATGCTTTCTCTATACTAATGGATTATGTGATTCTTCCCTCCTTTAGTCTTTTAATTTAGTGAATAGCACTAATTTCTTATTAAATATTGAAGTAACCTTTTCCCCAAGTTAAATCCCACTTAGCCATGATATAAGATTTTATTTATATAATTTTTAAATGTGATCTGCTAATATTTTGCTACAATTTTTGCATCTGTTTCTTATCACTTAAATTGTCATTTTCCTGATAACTAATTGAGCATCTTTTAGTACCTTACTGGACATTTGAGTGTTTTTTGTTGTCTTATTATTTTTTAATTCTTTGTATCTCCTGGAGTAAAGTTATTTGTTGGGTGCTGTTGCCACATTTTTGTAATATTCTCATAGCATCTTTGAAAGGACAGACGTTTTGGATTTTAATACAGTTCAATTATCATTTCTTTCCTTCATGATTAGTAGTTTTTGTCTTATTTAGAAAGCTTTGCTCATATGAGAATATTTTCCTGTGTTAGGCACTAAAAGTTTTCTTTAACTTTTTCATATGAAAGATTAGAATATTTTTGAAAATTTCATTGGCTTTTCACTGGGCAATAGTGTTTGCTTTACCATAATGTCATAAAATAAATATCCATATATGCTTCCATAACACTTGGTTCCTTCCCTTTTACGACACTAAATTCACTTTGTTTTGTAGTATTTGTTTTCCTCCAGACACCAAGCTGTTTCTTGTACAATTTATGTCACTTGTGTTAACTCTATATAAACACACACACTTTGCATACAGTTTCAGCTTAATAAATATCTATTAAAAGATTGGCTTACATATTACTGAACATATATTTATGCCTATTTAATAGTTCTGTATAATCTGTATATTTTATTTTATGGTGTAATTTTTCCACTAGTAAACTTAACATTGTGTTATAATTCCTAAACATAAAATTCTCTCAGGATTTTTTTAAGGACATGTGTCTAATTTTGCATATATTAAAACTCATGTTGGCTAGAGGGGCTATATTACTTTGATTTTTAAAAATGAAGCAATTCCATAGCCAGTGTTATACATTTACAAAAGTCATTCATGACAGCAGAACTTTTTATTTTTTTTTGTCACAGGTGGTTAAATGTTCACATTTTCCTCACCTTAAAAAATTTTTTTTAAATTGTTTTAAATCATATGTTGTTGTTCTTATTTTTAGATGACAAAACAAATATTTAACATGACAAAGAGTATGCCAAGATTGGTCTGACGCTAAAGATTCTTTTCTGAAAGGTCTACAGATGATAAAGGCAGAAAAAAGAGGGCAAGATAAGAGGACAAAAGACCTAGGGGGAAAAGGTCGTGAAGGGGGAAATTTATATTGATCTATTTTACGGCCGAGATTACTGTGATATATTGAATTTTAGCAGTAGATTTAATTTTTTTCTCCTTTTGTGACTCTACTTTCAAAAATAATGAATGTGTTCAAAATATATCTCAGCAAAAAAGAAAATGTTGTATAACATTTTCAGATACTTTTTATAGTAATTTATAGTCACTTGATTATATCTGCCATTTGGACTCTCACTATTAAAGAAATTAAATGTTTAGCATCACTCATTGTACTTTATTATATTATTTTCGTGATGACAGGTATTATAGATTTTAGACTTCATCATGATTTACTTTGATTTCTCTGCCCAGCTCCTTAGAAAATGATATACAAATGTGTTTTTTTTTTTTTTTTTGCAAAACTTTAAATTAGTATTTTATGCCAACATATTTTCCCAATCATTATTTTAACAGAAGGTAGATATTTGATTTGTAGTTTTTTGTTTTTTTTTTTTCTAACTAAACTACAGTAGAACATGCATAGTTGACTAGTTCATTACAATGACCATCTATGTGAGTTGACCTAACTTTCATAGACTGGACATGCACCATGTGTACTATCCATACAATAGGCTTGGCTTCTTGTGTTGACCATCTCCGTATGTTGACTAGTTTGTTATAGGCCTTTGGGTGGACAACTTAACAGAGGTTCTACTGTATACGACAAATTATGCCTGTGTGTGTGTTTGAAACAATGTAAGAAAGTGGCTGAAAAAAAGAATTTATATTTAGGCAAGAGAAAAATTAATTAGTGCATTGTAAACTTATTTACATCATGGTTTTTCTCAGAATCCATGAACACATTAAACAAAAACATAATACAGTGAAATAGAATAATCAGGTTGTTATAATTACTGTGTAATTGAATATGCCAGGAAATTAGATTATGGTTATTTTAGAAAAGAAAATTATAATTTATGATAAAAAATATAAAAAGGTGAGTGGAGATATATATTTCAGACAAAGTTTCATTCACTAATCAAGGAAGCCTAATATAGTTAAGAGGAAGAATCACAAAGAAAACATGGTGAATAAATCAGTGGTCTTCCTTAGAATAGGAATTCATACAAAATAATGAACAGAATTTGGTTATGAGCAGTGACAATTCAGCAATGCAGGATGTATTTGTAAATCAATATAAAATATACTATCATAGCATATTTAAAATCAAGCCTCTGGAACATACACTTCTCTAAAGCATCCCAAATTAGTCTCAAGATCAATAATAAGCGTAAAGAGGACTATGAAACAAATAAGTCTTTTAAACACTAAAATTAACCAAAAAGCTATCAGAGTAATTCAATTTTGACTAAGTGATTCAGTGTAACTGGCCTCTAAAGTTGTTAATAATAAACTTCTGAGGGTGATTTGCTGGCTACAGAAGATCTTATTCCCCAACTCTGATCCACGTGGATTGCTACTAAATTTAATTGGAAGAAATTAACGTTTTGACAGAAAACTGGTTGTTTTTTTTGATTAGCGGCATACACATTGCTATATTCCCCAGGCAACCAGAATTTCATGATATTGTTTTAAAACACTCTTTGCAATTCTGGTGGATGCACAGGAAAAAGAAAAATAAGGTTGTTTAAAGAAGAATGAATACCTAAAATAATAACAACAACAAAAAAAACTTTGCAGAAAATCAGAAAAGATAAATGAGTCAGCAGTCATGAAGAATAAGTCCTGTTGTCCAGACTTGTCCTACCAGGGGATATGTTCCGAAAGAATAGCACTACCAACCATTATAAAATACTTCATTAACTATATTTCACCTTATTTGTAGAACGTTCAGCCTATTTCAAATTCATCACAAATTGTACTGAATCCCCAGGGAGTGTCTTATATATGGCTACTCTGGAACTAGTCCTTTTAGCTGCCATTTGTTAGACACCAATTTCTCTAGTACGTACTTTCTGGGTAGTTGATAGCCATATTTACAGAAGATGATAATTTTATCTTTTGCTTCATAGAAATGTTTATTTCTTTACCTCTAGTGGCATTTGCTATACAATATTGAATAGCAATGAGAAAGAGATCACCAATCTGGACGATATCGTTTCCAGCTTGAGGTGTGGAATCACTCATTCTTTTTGGACTCTACCATTTTTTTCCCCACTAATTGTGCTGACTTTTGTCAGTCTGAGAAAGAAATCCTTTATCACTTTCTGGATACAGCCTTGTTTTCTAAATTTGTGAGACTTGGATGTCAATGTTTTAAAATTCACTTTTTCAATGACAGTTTAACAAGCTTATTATATATCATTTAAAATGCAAGGTATTCGTATGCAGTAGCAAACAAAAAACGCAGTAATCCCAGTTCCTCTGGTAGTAAACATTCTCGTAAAGGCAGGAAACTTAAATAACAGATATAGCAGGTTAAAAGGAAACATGTGAGGTGAATATTAAAGAAGGAAAGAAGATAAGGGATGTTTGGAAAAATGGATTGAAATGTTGAAATCAGGGAAGTCACCATGAATGACATAGTGACAATGTAGTAAAAACCTGAGATAAAGAATTGAGCCATTTGGATATTTTGGGAAATAACATTTCAAACAGGAGGAGGAGCAGATGGAAAGGCTGAGAGGTAGTCTTAGGTGTGGGATGGTGGAAGAGGGTGAGGAGCGGATGAGACCAGAGGGCAAAAAGGGAGCAGATCCTTCCAGGATCTTGTAGAGCAGTCCAAGAAGCTTGAGTTTTACACGCACTGCATAAGATCTAGCACTGTCACAGGGTATTGAACAGAGGAGTAACATACTTGAGTATTAGCAATGTCATCCAATTAGTTTCAGAGAATACATCATCGAAATGTAAGGGTATAAATAGACCAGTGAAGAAGATATTGCAACAATCCATATAAAGAGTGAAGATAATTTGGTATATGGATATAGCACAGAAATTGCTAAAGAGGAATTGAGCCCACACTGGGTTATGAATTTCATCACATTGTAAATTTTACATGAATTTTTTCAGAATGGTTATATAGTTTTCTATTGTGTATAGCAATATATTCCTCTTAAGACTCAGTGAATGTTGCTGTATAATCTTTTGGTTGCCATGTGGTATAAGAGAAGAATAAGGCCATGCTGGTTGATTACTTGTCATATGGATGTACTGCATGTATTTAAGGCTTTTTTTTTCTCCCGACAGAATTTTTGTAAAATTGTATTGTTATCAATAATGTTAATTTGGGGAGGATCAAACTGGAATAACACCTTTCCCAGTGAATTGAGCCATTTGGCTTAAAAACTCAATTCTTTTTCAATTCAAAACAGTTTTTTTTTGTTGTTGTTGTTGTTGTTTTTGAGACAGAGTCTCATTTTGTTGCCTTTGGTTGAGTGTCGTGGTGTCACAGCTTATTGCAACCTCAAACTGCTGGGCTTAAGTGGTCCTCTTGCCTCAGCCTCCCAAGTAGCTGGGACTACAGGTGCCTGCCACAACACCTGGCTATTTTTTTTTTTTTTTTAATAGATGGGGTCTTGCTCTTGCTTAGGCCGGTCTTGAATCTCTAAGCTCAGGAAATCTACCCGCTTCAGCCTCCCAAGTGCTGGAATTAAGGTGTGAGTCACCCTGCCAGCCCCCACCTTTTTTTAAACATAGTTTATTCTACTACATTTGTTGTCCTTTTATGTATTTTTGAATTTCTAAATCAATCTTCCTTATAAAATATATTTTCATCAATATTTTTGACTCTCTGCCCTTTTTGAATGAATTCTACGGATTTTTAGAAATGTCTTTTAATTTGTCCATTTGGTTTTCTCTAGTTGTCACATGGTTTTCAGCTACTGCTGTGTATGTGTTTCCTAATTTTTATCATGAACTATAACTGATATACGTAAAACAATGAAACACAAATGTTCAGGATAATGTGTAATGAGAAGTGCTACACTTCTCAGTACATGGTAGATATTTCTTGAATGAAGGAGTAAAATATACAAGACCTTGCTTTATTTCTTAGTTTTCTAGCTCTTGGCTGGGGCACAAATGGAAATGTAAGTATCAGTCTGCCTGAAATATTTCAATCCAAGAGCATTTTATATGGTCATGAGGAGAGGGAAAACTTCAGTTACTCTACCCATGATTTTGTTACTCTTTACTGTGGAGAAGTTGAATATGCATATATACCTATGTGAGCCTATTTTGACATGAACCGAGTAAGTGGGAGAATCATCAGACATGGAGACCCTTAAAACACTCCAAAACACTCAGGCTTAAGTTAACCACTTTATGCATCACTTGAATTTTCCATATTCTGTTGTGCAAGAGTTTTCTAGAGTATCTCTAACTCTGCCTCACCTTGGGTATTACTTAATTCATTTGTATTCGTTATCACTGGCTTTAGGGGATCTAATTCTATTTGGCAAAATTTTAGTGTTCTTTATTTCTCTGTAGAAGTTTTAAAAAAAAGGAAGAAAACCACCCAGGATTCTGTTTGTTTTCCCCATCCTCAGTTTTTTCTTTTTCTCCAAAAGTTTCTGGCAGAACTGTATGGTTTCTTTTCAATGTATTAATGCATCTGCTTGTACTTCTATTCATTGAATTCGATATATAGATGATTCCAAGAAATTTCCCCTCTTCCCCAAGGTCAGTATTTCCCCCACAGCAGAATAAATGCATGAAGAATAGCAGTTATTCGAGACAGTCTGATTGCACTCTCCTTTGAACACAGCACATTTTGTTTATGAGGACTTGTGCTGAGTTACTTTCAATACTGTTGAAGAATCTAAATGTAGTGAAACTGGCAATTTCAATGGCCAACATTGTTAGAATACATGACCATTCTATTTGTTGATGCTTATGACCACCAATGATTGCACAAAATGGAAAATAACCTTAGGAATCCTAATGTGACTGATGTAAAATAACGTTTAGTTCCCACAGAGAAGACTTTCTTCAAAATATCTGTTCAGGTCAAACATTTTTCTAAAATTCAACAGAGCATAGCATGAAAATTGACTCTTACTAACACCTGTTGGGGGGGGGAGAGAAAGAATATTTTACAACTGAGCAGGGCAGTGAGAGGAAAAACTGAGAGTGTGACTAAAACGCAATATAAAAAACTCTGTTGATGCCAACACGGATTTCACACTATTGTGTCAGCTGCCAATTCTATTTGAAATTATTTGACCTTTGCTATTAAATGTGGAAAGTGCTATGAATACTGTGGTCCTACATGTCCTTGGATGTTGACATAGCCATGATATATACTAGCCCTGAGTAATACTAGAATCATTATCCTTGATGCGGAGTTGAATTAACAGGTGAGAATTGGCAAAAATCAGCCTGAAGAATGATTATAGAGAAAAGAAGACTGAGCTAGAACTAGGGATACTTTGCATTATTTTTGAACATTTTATAAATATGAAAACATTTACCTTTTCTTTGGAATAGTCCAAGAATTCTACACTAGTCGTCTTGGTACATTCTATGAAAAGTTATATTCATTATAGATCATAGGGAAAATATTAGAAGGTAAATAGGTAAAATGTATTTTCTATAGGATTTAAAATATCAGAACCAATTCTCTCTTCCCTCTGCCCCCTCTCATTCTCACTCTCATCCCCCCCATGCATATTTTATATGTACAGTTTAACTCTTGAACAATGTGTGGGCTGGGGTTGCCAGTCCCAAGCACAGTTGAAAATTTGTGTATAACTTTTGACACCCCCAAAACTTAACTACTAATAGCCTACTGTAGACCGAGAGCCTTATGGATAACATAAACAATTAGCACACATTGTATGTTCATGATATATTGTATTCTTAAAATAAGTTAAAGAAATATTTTCTTATAATTTTTGATAATATATTTACTATTCATTAGGTGGAAGTGGATTATCATAAAGGTCTCTCTCTCTCACACACTTTCTCTCTTGACATGTGATCTCTGCACATACTGGTTTCTCCTTGCCCTTTTACATGAGTGAAAGCAGCCTGATGCTTTCACAAGATGCTCAGTTTTCTAGCCAGCAGTCATGAGACATACTAACCTCTTTTCTTCCTAAATTACCTAGCCTCAGGTATTTGCTTATAGCAATACTAAATGAACCAAGAAAACAAGTAAGGTAAACTAAAACGCTCACTACTTCAACTGGTCTGTAGGGGTTTTGTCTTGTTGCAGTCCCAACATTGGTCCCAGTTTCTAGAAGTTTGGACATTTGGCAGTGGTGGTAGCTGGTGCAGCCCTGGTGAAGGAGCTTACAATGTTGGGGCCAGGTCTAGCTGACACTCATGTCACGACACCATGGCAGTTCTGTTGAGCAGCAGTTGGCCAATGCTAACCATAGTTGACAGGTTTTCTGATATGAATTGGATGAGTTATTTGCCCACTGAATTATCTAATAATGTCTCTTTTGTGCTATATGCTCACTGGTAAATGTTAACATTCAATAAAAGAGATCTTCACACTTTGTACTTTTATAACTCTATTTACACATGAATTGATGCAGTTCATATAGTTCCATCTTGTTACAGACTAGGACTTTAAGAAATAGAGAGTATAATGGAAAGAGATAAACAAATACAGAATAATTTACCATTTTTCTCCTTGGCATCTAATCTTAATCATTTTTTTTTTTTTCAGGTGAAAAAAAAATGTGTACCTAATACGAAAAACATATGAAGTTCTAGAAGCTACATAGAATGTGACATACTAGTACTGCCATGAAACCTAAAATTCTAGCTACCTCTTTATATAATCTGGCAGGCATAAAATTGAAAGGAATTAAATAATTAACATAAGTATAGGTGCCATCATCTTCATTAGTTAGTCACAAGGCTAAGTTGGTAATCACAGATTCCTTCTTGTGCTCCCAACATTTAGCTGTACCCCATTTGAATGACATAATTTATTTCATGGAATAACTCAAATCTTTGTTCCTATATAATCTAAGTCTTTGGTTATCCATGGGCCAGAACTATTCATCAAGGCAATACTAAGGGGAGGCTCTCTGAGTCATGGATCACCTGTGTTTCTGACATTGTCTTTCTTTTTCCCATTATATTGCAACAGGACACTTTACTCTTGTAAATCAAAATCAGTCACTTAAAATGTATAATTTATTGGAAGGATTTTTGCTCCTTCCAAATGAGATGGGGAGCAAAAATCCTTCGAATAAGTTATGCATTTTAATAGTGAAAGAAATCACTCCTAATTCTGTTATTTGGCTCTTAAATATATGCCACATCATCTATGGCAGAGATTGCACTGTATACTTGGCACTTATTTGTATTTACAATACAAATATATTGTATTTTTTGAGAGTCCAATCTTGTAGACTGTCGAATATTCTACCAAACATATAGTAAAGAAAGATGTGGCAAGACAGGCACTTTTCTGTGATAGAGCCCATTGCTATCCTTGTATTACTATAAGGTCTCTTGATCAGAGGTTACCTTGTATGGAATTGATGAAGTATTTTGTAATCTCATACTCTTAATCCTTGTAGAAGAATTGTGATTGCTAAATATATATTCACAAAATATTTTTGGTCTCATGTAGGGTATGAAAATGGTTTATTCCAATTTTTTTGGTATATATTACTATTATAGATATCAGTTCTTTTCATTATGAGTATTATATCTCAATGCCCTTTGCTTATATGATTTTTCTAATATCCTGGTAAATTGTTTTTGGAAGATACTTTACCACTCTTAATTCTGGGCTTAGTCATGTGAATTGTTTTGGATAAAATAAAACGATTGGATATGATTCTGGCATTGCACACAAAGTAGAGACATGTAGTACAATATGTGATTTTGTTCAGCCTCCTTTGATTTTGCCTGTTGCCCCTGTAGCACTATGCTCCAAACTGGAGTTACTCCTTTACCTTGGGTCCCAGGTAAGAAGGATAGAAGTCCTTTGGAACAAAATCAGAGTCAGCACATGTAATGTGAATAAAATAGTTCTTGCTGGTGTTAGTGTTTTAAGTCACTGATATTTTGTGATTTTTTTTTTTTTTTTTTTTACTGTAATGACATTTATCTAATAAACACCTCCATGATATAAAGGATCCAAGATAATCAACTTGTCATCAAGTGGCCAGTTAGTACCTCCAGAGAATAAAGTCAAATTGGGAATAAAGCCTTTGACATTTACTTTTGGCAGGTTGTACCTGCTAGCAGACACCAAATCACTGTGAGTAAGAATATACCTTTTGTTTAATTCATAGTCTTTATCCCTGCTGTAATAATCACTTTATAAATAGTCCCATTGAGAAATCAACTGATGGCTGATATCTACAGGGTACTTCATATGCTCCATCTCATTTTTGAGAGTTTCAGCCAATGTAACAAGTCTTTGTTCAGCATTTACAGGCATCGGAAATATTTTTATACTATTCCTATGTCTTAAGAAATTCATATTTCCAAATCCCCTGTCAACAATCTTCCAGTTTTGTTCTATTTCTCTGATTAGCCTGCTAAACTATTAGCCACTACCCACGAATCAGTATAGATCTTTATCTTAAGCTATCTTTATTTTTATAGGAATTGATGTACCCTAATTTCCCCAAATCTGTCAACTAGAGAGGTAGTCCTACATGATTGCTTTTCAAGACAATTCCTGAATGGGGGCAGTAGTGTTACAACTTTACCATTCTGTTACTTGCATATGGTGCACATTATTCTATAAACCAAACATATATATTTTCTTTTATGTCTTTGTCAAATGATCATATGTAAGGTGCTGCTAGATTCTGGTGTCCCCAGAATACTCTTGATTTATATTTGTTGTTGCATCTTAATCATTTTACAGTGCTGTATTTCACTCTTAAATTGTCCTGATTTGGATGTTATCCATATAATCATACTAATCATAGATGTAGGTTGAAAGAAAGGTGGCAAAATAATGAGAATGTATGCAATTGAGTTAAATTATTTAGTTTATCTGGGTATTCCAGACATGCTCAGATGCCATCTCATAAATTTCCTTTGTTATTACACAGTAACATAATACTAAATTCATACAATGTTATGATTCAGTAGATCAGCTAACACCTGGTGAGTATGTGCAGATGGAGATGCATGATTACTTGTTAAACCATGGTCAAGTATTTTGTTTCTATGGGGGACCAGTACCAGGTCATGGGGTGATATTCAAATGGAGAAGAATCAATGATAAGGTCATGTTTTGCTCTCAAACCTTAAGGGTCTGTGTTGTTTCTCCTATTAAGGTTTGTCAAACACTCCATAGAGCATCCCTGCTTACCATAAACCTTTCTGATACTATTGGGTCTGCTGATTGAATCCAGATTGCACTGTTTCTTTTCCTTTTTTCCCTGCTGCAGAACATTTTCTTCTGGCCCCACTGAAAACTGTCAGATTTATGAGTTATCTAGCAAGGGGTCAGAGAGGTATACATATATATAGTAAATGTTGTTCCCAGATCCAAAAAGTTCCTCAATGTGTTGAGCCTCTTTCTTCGTAGTGGACAGTGCAAGGTATAATGAGTTGATTTCACTTTCAGAAAGATATTCTGATATCCCTACACCATTGAACCCATAGAAACTTTCCTGATTTGACAAGTCCCTGAACTTTTGTAGAGTTTATAACCCATTGTGTGCATGTATCTTGCTATGGTACTTTGAAGGCATATTAATTTCTCATAATGACATTTAATTAGACTTCTGTCATCAATATAAAGTATCAGTAATGAAATATCAGCATGATCAAGAGACCTTGGTACCATATTATAATATAGCCCCAAATCAGAAGAAGAAACATTGTCATCACTACCAATGAAGGCAAAAACTCTTTAGATTAATTTTGCTGAGAGAAATGGAACTTCTGCACATGAGACTATTTGTACTGATTAAACTGTAGTAAACATATGATCTCCAACAACTCAACTGTGATTGTCATTATCATCCAATTAATTTTGTAATAATCTGTAGTCATTTTTCCTGACCTGGTTCTCTTATTCTCCTGCTAACAATTGAACGAGGATGTGGTACAAAGTACTACCCTCATATTTAAAATACTTGGTACTAATCTCTACAAATCCATTCTAAATTAGCTTGGCTTTTTATTTACTCTTTTTATAAGAATAGGAAGATACATTCTTCACTATGCTGACCACAGAACCTATGTAGAAATACTTCCAGTATATATATATATATTCCCACTATATACCCCAGACACTGGAAAAATAACCAAAAAATATGTTTGTGGACCAAACTGCAACTCAATTTGGTTTCTGTCCTAGAATATTTTACCTGAGTATATTCAACATGCATGGGCTGCCAATCTATTTTATTCCGGGTAATTTGTTGATCAAGTAACCATTGCTATAAATCTCTCTCTCAAAACGTGATTGTCACTCAAATCAGTAATTTATTATGCTGACTGCTCTCAAGTGATTTCTGACAGGTCACCACTTCTGTCTGACCTACTAAACATTTTTATTGTGATGATGGATCCAAATTTTTTTTTAATTATTTTTATTACTAAATCATAGCTGTGTACATTAGTGCAATCAAGGGGTACAACGTGTGGAATTCATATATAATCTGAAATATTCTCATCAAACTGTTCAATGTAGCCTTCATGGCATTTTCTTAGTTACTGTATGTAGACATTTGTATTCTGCATTTAGTAAGTTTCAACTGTATCCATTCTAAGATGCACCATAGGTGTGG